>JAUJYZ010001138.1:152500-311504 GCA_033675265.1 Actinostola sp. cb2023
GTGGCATGCTTCAAGCCAGAGGAGTTCAACTTACTTTCCAACCGCCTTATTCCCCCCATCTGAACACCTGTGAATTGTGCTTTAGACAAATGAAAGCTGGGCTGCGCCAAAACGAGCGATATGCAATAGAGCAAACCGAGATGGCTATCAATGATTCCGTCAATAGAATAAACGCTGTACACTCACTGAGATACTTTAGACATTGTGGTTATGTTGTTTAATGGTTTATAACCTAACCCAATTCCAAGCAGTATCTTTACATACAGATATATTTGCTCCGTAACTAACTCTCTTTGAATTGTCTGATAGCAAACGAATATTTCGTTTTCATTTTCGGATATTACAAATGCGGCAACTGACATCAGATAGTTCCGTCAGAGTAAATTGAATGTTACTATAATATGAGTAATATGCTGAGCCAGTTTCTCACTATCAACATCTAATACAGTCCAACACAACATATCTTCAAACAAATATATAATAAACACAAAGTATCTAACTGATGAGTCATTTAGTCACCTTTCCTCATATGGACAAGAGCATCTGCGGCTTCTCTTGTTCCATAAGTATATGAGTCATTTGAGCTGAGTACATCTTCGTCCAACAAATTGATGCTACGTTCTGTGTACGATACACGTCTCCTAGCAGGCCGGCTGGGTGGGCTTGGTGTAGGTGACAAAATAGTAGAACCTTCATGACTCGAATAACGATAACGAGAATTGCTTGGCGTGCTTGAAGCCAGCGGACTTGAATGCTGCCCCATTCGATCGTAGTAAGAGTAGTAAGGGCTGTTGTCTTTGCGGTAATGTGGGGATGGTTGCAAATTCTTTCTCCACTCATAGCCTTTGTCTCGCTTTTTATCATTATATCGCCTCGGCGGAGACTGCTGTCTTCTTTTAGTGATGTTTCTTAGCCGCTTTGAATCTTGACTTCTTCGTTGATCAACGGCTCGATGCTTTGGGGATGTTGCTACTTCATGTACTTCAACAGAGGAAGAGCTTCTCTTGAGCTGGTGACATTCATTTTTCTTTTTAGAGATGATGTCCTCCAGGTCAATGTTGTCGTCGGGCAGTTTGTGATTACAAGCCGAAGCAAGAACTCTAAGATCATTCTCTAGAGTTTCGCGACTACTATATTTAATGGGGTCACAATTTAATAGCCGCGGACGCATGGTACTGAAGAAGTTCGCTCTCGTTCTGCCTTGCATCAGGCTTAACGATTCTAATTCGTCTTGCTTGTTCTTTACTTTTCGTTCCAAGGACTTCACTTCGCTTTTGGCTTGGCTGATTTGCACCTTGTGGGCTTGATGCATGGACAATATACCGCACTCGTTGAAGCCTCTGCACGGAGGTAGAGTGCAGGGCTTTGTTACTTTATGACCTTTAAAGTGACAATTTTTGCAAGTAAAGTTTGCTTTGCCATACCATGGGCGATGTGGTGGCGATTGTTGCAAAGACTGGAGCTTTGCATTGGCGATCTCTGCTTCCTCCAGCAGTGTGTCGAGGTCGTGTTTCGTGGTCTCAACAGTTTTAGTGAATGGATTTGTGGACGAAGCCAAGGCGGTTTTTGAGGTGGACGGAGCTGTGAAACTTGAAAGAACGTTGTCAACAGCGGGTGATTTTTCTTCTGGAGATTCTTCTATTAAGATCTTAATTATAACGTCGTTGTCTTCTTGCTGCTCTACAGAACACTTTTGCAATGTGATTCTTTCCTCTTGTTTACGACTAACGGGCATTCCTTTCATGCGGAATCGGAATCGTATAGGAAGAAGTTCCCCGACTTCGCCAATAATATCTTTTCTGACATCAGCTAGATACTTTTGCAAATAATGATTCTGCGATCTTTCCACAAAGGCTAATGTCTTTTCTTCGCCATTTGAGCATATCTTGAAAATCACCTCGCCCGCCATAGTTGCTCAATGATAGTCGAACTTCATGTATTCCGGCTTGCAAACTATACAATTTCCAGACAGTACTGTGTCGGGAATGAAAAGTGTTTGTCTGCTTTTACATGTAAAACTTATCATATTATTGCTAACTTTCTCAACAAGTTTATAAAGCATCTTTTTAAAATTTATTTTGATTCTTTATTGATTCACTTGCGAGAATTGAAGCTTGAAAGGTAAGATTAAAATCTAAGATTCGAAGATACGTAGAATTGTTTTAATTTATGAATATTCATTTAAATCTTCGAATAATCGCACAGAAAGTGTTCACGCGTGATGTTCGTTGACTGTAATATAGTCAAATGTTAAATTAATTCTGGCTTTTCACTGCACACTGGCTATTCACAAAATTCGTATTTTGTTTGATATTGAACGGCACAGGAAGCCCAAGCTGGAAAATTTGTTTTTCTATAAATACTGTAACAACAGTCTTGAAACTGTCCTGGTGTCTTGTGGTATTTATTTACTATACCTGTACAAAGTTTCGTCGAATTTGAAAACAATTTAGATGTCTTCCCCGACCTTTCCATGAAGATATTTTTGTTGTTATCATGACTGAAAACTGCAATTTTATCTCTTCTGGCGATTTTTTCCAACAATCTCAATAACATATACTGAAAGCATATGGTACATAGTTCTATGAAATGGTAAAATTTTTGTGGAGTTTTGGGCTGGATTTCGAGCAATATGCAAAAAATGAATATTTTTGAGTAATTAAATTTATGCAAACTTTACACTTCAATAAAATGTTTACACTTTGACCGATCTCAGCATAATATCTAAAAACATGACCTTGGATGGGAACATTACAAGAACATTGGAACACTGACAGAAGAGGCCCTACCATAAAACGAATACCATAATAAATGTGTTGACGATTAATTCACGTTCTACAAATTATGACGAAGATATTGTCGAAAATCTTCGACCGAGCGATTTTTCCCAGAGAAGTTGCTGGAATTTTTCAAAACAGGAAACATGACTTTAATGAATTATGTTGTGGAAATTGTGGAGATTTCGGCTCAATTTCGAGATAACTAACTTTAAAGATTGGGGTAATTGAGTATTCCAGACATCATACCCAAGTTTATCTTCGTTTATTTGAAGTTGATTTGGTGTTGATGAAAGCTAAAATATAATAATATATATTCCATATGTATAAGAATTGACTAAATGTATTTACTTTCCCTTACATCTTCTTCGCGACTGAGCTTGCAACGTCGACAAACTGCTTACTCCATGTCAGCTGGCCGCCATGTTGTCCAAAATAGAGTATTTAGCACAGCAAAAGAACAGGAATTTGATATCAAATAAAGGCATAATACTCTAATATTTCGATCAATGAAATAACTTTAAGGCACAAAGATAGCATTAAGAATTCATTTCTGCGTGTTCAGTACATACAATTCTCGTAATACGTCCGCAAAAACTGTAAACATTGGAACCAAACAACTTGTGTCGAGTACATCTTGTATTCATCTGACTGTGGCGACGCATGCGCACACAAAAGTCCCTCCTGTTACCTTTTCGTAGTTTTCCAGAATGTTTCAGGATTCTGCGCGCGCAAGCGAGGTCAGGGTGCAAAACAGATCAAAAATATTAAGAGAGAATGAAGAAATTCAGTAGAAAACTTAGACTTTTAAGTTAAAAGTGCGTATGAAGAATTACAAAGATAGATACAAATTATCCAGCAAAGAAAACAGTTTTTTCCTGTTCTTGATTAGATACAGTAGTCATATTTTCCTCAATACACGATCAATTCTAAATATTTTTATCCCCTGACCTCGCTTGCACGCGCAGAATCGTAAAGCATTCTGGGAAACTACGAAAAGGTCCATACGACCACAGTAAATTAATGCATCGCTAGAAAACAGTCGATCAGTTTTATCAATGAATTCCAGAGATGCTCATGTAATGAGAGTAACAGTTCAGCCCGATCAAAAACAATGATATACACCGGAAGTGCCACAATCAATATTCACTTCCGGTTTTGACTGCTTCAGCTTTGGAATTTTGTTTTGTCTGGAAAAATATGATGTGAACGGAAAAGATGGTATTTTTATTAATTGACATATAACAATAGTCTAGCTAGCGTACTTCCTTATTGGGTAATTTGATGGACGATATGGAAATAGATCGTATCTTATGTTATTGTTGTTCAATTCTTTACTATCAAATGACGTCACTTCCGGTACCATCCGGGACCACAAGACTCAAAACCACATGCTCACGTCGCTTCCCAACCCATATTTTGCGCAAAATTAGTTGGTAATTCACCGCGCAAAATGGTTCATTCTACTTCGATTTCAAAACTCCATGCGCCATTCCATGCTGACAGGTCGCTTACGAGAGGTTCCACTGTATCTAAGTCAAACACTGTAATTATTACCTCTTGTAAGCGACCACCTCCCATAAGCGACCACCTTACCTGACAACAAGGGTGGTCACTTACGAGAGGTTCGACTGTATCTCAGTCAAACGCTGTAATTATTATCTCTTGTACGCGACCTCCCATAAGCGACCACCTTACCTGACAACAAGGGTGGTCGCTTACGAGAGGTTTGACTTTATTGGAAACAGCATTTACAGTTTGAGACATTAAAAATCTATACCAATGCGTCAACTGAAAAAGAAAATTAAACATGGCGGCGAATTTGCACGTACGAGGAAGCGAGATCTTGATAGTTGAGCCAAACATATCCGGCAATCCAATTTCTGTCATATAAATGTATCCGACATAGAAAATAACAAAACCAAGAAAGCGTGAAAAGCTGAGCACTAAGTTGCCATTTATAACAATAAGTTTCGTGATTTTAGTTTTGCCGCCAAATATAGAAATATTTTGTTTTGGGAATACGACGCGCGTCGCGATTTTCCCGCCATTTTACCGAGCATGCGCAGTACGTTTTTCACACAAGTCCTCACAAGGCCATAAAATACGCTTCACTGCTATCTGGTGATCGTAATAGTAATCATAAGGTCAAACACACTGATCCCATAAATAGACATACAGATATGTTTATGGACATGCTCTCTCAGTCGTATCCAAAGGAATCGTTCGCTCGTTGAAATGTAATCGTAAAATAAACATATAATATATGATTCCCGATAAAGGTTGTATTTTAGCGTCAGAATCATTAAAGAATGTCGAAAAATTAAACTCAAAATGCGCTTCAAATTCGGCCGCAGTGTCCAAGCAGTCTGGAACGCGTGTGACGTCACTGACCAAAGCCACTCCCTGATCAACCCACAAATCTATTATCAAAGCAATTTTACACCAAGAGAGCCCTTCTATAAAAGGAAACCAGATGGATTTATAGACCATGAGTTCATGGATTTTTCAGATTTTTGAAAATACTTTACCCAAATGTTTCAAAAATGTTCATAATTTTGAACCTCTTTACTCGATGGATTTAACAATTATAGCGAAGTAGCGTGTTTATTTAAGGAAAATAGGTTCAATACAACGTTACCTTGCATTGAAATTTGATGGATTCTTTGATTGCCTTGAGGCGCAAGGCGAGAGAGTTATACTATTCATGTTCGCTACGTGTGTCACGCAAGGTGAGGTCACGTTAAGTTCCGTGACATCAAAGAAGCAAATTTTTACTCTAAAACATATTTCTAACGCTCAAATCTCTTCATCTTTACACCCTTCAAAGCTACAAATTTAATTTAGATTCATTCTGTTTATCGTTTCTAAACTCAACTTATTGTGTTAATATATTTAATGTCGTATTATATTAATGTCATTTGTTTATATTATTCAGTTCAATTTTGACTTGAAAATACAACCTCAAAACTGGGCTTCGTTCTGGGCTTCGAAACTGTGAAAAACAAGTACATGCGCTTGAGTAGAATAGAGTAGAATATACCGTAATTCAGTCTGCTAAGAACTGAGAAAGTACGTAATCTGTACACTAAGTAATAAATTAGGTTCGCCTATTAAAAGTAATGCAAAACAAATTACTGCATGCCAAGAATCTTAGCTTTATAAATGCTACAACAGATAACTGATATTTACGCGAGAAAAATCTAAGGATTTCATGCACTTCAAATTTTCATCGGAAAATATAGTGTTGATATTCAAACAATCTACTTGGCCAACAAAATGAGCCGTAAACTCGAGTGACACAATCTGTCTATCAATCCCAACTATAAACAAGCAGTTACACGCAAGAAGATTTTCTAAAACGTACTAATATACTCACCTAAATGTCCACAACAGGCAAGGACTTCCAAGGCTGAGATCTGGAATACAATTCAAGTATCTTCAAGCAAAACTCGACTGACCTTCTCTCATGGAATTTCAAGCCACTTAATAATTCATGTGTCTCTTGAAAATAGTTCGGCTGCTGAACCACGTGGTACAATCCGACCTTATGGAGTGGAATGATACCCAAGGGTCACTGCGCCCGAAGGGGGGTTCTCCTAAATATCAATTTGTAAGTAGGATTTTATGGACGTTGATCATATTTTACATTCAGTTCATAGAAACTCTTAAGTTATTTAAATTGGGGGAGAGATGGGTGAGGAGGGTGCCAGCCACGCCCCTGTCACGCACTTGTCACGCGAGTTCGCATATTGGTCACATACTTCAAACTAACACTTATCTCTTGCGAAAATACACCGTAATTGATTGTAATTAAGATGATTTGCTGAGAGTATCTATACAATTTGGATATATTATTTTCCGTTGGAATAGTTCGTTATAGTTTCTGATGTCTTTATATTGACACTCATCGAGTGCTTACCATTGCCAATGGTGTCCTTATATGGGAACAGTGTTCTACATGACTTGGCGTGATCCCGCAGTGTTGTCCTAGTCACATTTCAGTCAAACGAATAAACACACAGCCAAGCCCAGTTTGATATCATTTAAAGGACCCCCCGCAGAGTTGACCATTTAGTGCGCATGCGCAGTCTTTTGAATCGCTAATTTTGATGGTAAGCATTTGTATCACAATCTTCGAGTGCTTCATTGCCAACGGAGAATTATCGGGGAACAATGTTCTACATGACTTGGCGTGATCCCACAGTGTTGTCCTAGTCGGGATGTCAGTGAAACGGAATAAACACACAGCCAAGCAGTTTGATAGTCAAAGGGGAGACCCCGCAGATTGACCACTCAATTGCGCATACGCTACTTTTGAATCTCTAATTTTGATGGTAAGCATAGCATTTGAACCAGTTCTACCTGCAGGCTATCGCAACAATCGGAGAATACTCGGAGAATACTCGGAGAATACTCGGCTGCGGGCCTCACACTGTACACGTACTGCAGTTCTCCTTAGATATTCATCAAAGCCCCGTGGCCATGATCCTCTGCGAGACTGATCGAATGATCGCTGATTCTCTGTTGATTGGGGGACTACAGAAGAAACTCAAATTGATGACTCTCTGGATTCTTCAGTAGCTGTGGATAATTCATGACAAAACTTTTTGTATCCACCAGCCTGAGTTTTATTCACAAAATCTCGTCGCAGGCCCTTCATCTCATCATTAAAGGTCAGGTTGGATGATACAAAATCCTTTGCGAAATAAAAGTACGACCTGTTGAACGGGGTAACTCGTAAGAGTGGGGGATTGTTACCCGGTTCAACAGGCCGTCGTCCGCCGTCCGGTTGGCTCAGTTGGTACGTTGAGTACCGGTCTATTGTGCGGGGTTCGTGGTTCAAGTCCCGGTCGGCCCCGGCATTAATCAGGGTCTTAAAAGACCTTAAAATAGTTGAGGAGAAGGCGCTGCCTTTGTAATTACATCTGCAAATGGTTAGAACTTCACGTCTTCTCGGATAAGGACGTTTAAACCGTAGGTCCTGTCTCCCGACCCTAATCTAACCTGTTTCACGGGGGACATTAAAAGAACCTGTTGAACTCTTCGTAAGATCGCGAGTAGGGGATTGTTACCCGGTTCAACAGCCTACTTCAAGTTGTAGGTAGATTGTAAAGCTGCTTGGCTGCCCGAAAAAGTCCTCCATCGGTTGTAAAGCGCATTGAGACAATGTGAAGAACCGGTGACAGGTGTAGTGGTTTATACTAGCCGCCATCTTTTTTAGTACTGTAGATTTTGGAGTGGATCTTCAACCGAATCCACGACCCTCCCCTCCCTACATAGCTAATCGAACCAGTCTCACTCAGTCAACCACACAAGTGGCTATTCATTTCTAATTACAATTCTACCAAATACAAATACATACATCATCTCAATCATTAGTTCAAATTTTTTCAAAATCTTTTCAAATCGCGCGGTCTGTGACAAATGTTGGAAGACTGGGTTCGAGTGTTTGCGGATTGGCTGAATTAGTTACAAGTTTTTCGAGGTGTTTGCCCTCGATGAAAGACTAGTGGAAATATCACTTGAATGGATTCAACGTTCTTTCTCCAGCACATTGGATAGGCTATACGGTTTTTAAATTGGAGATAATATTGTCAACATTTAAGAACTGCTATCAATGGTTATAACACTCGTACCCAGTCTTCCAATGAATTTGCCACTGACCGGAATCTGAGCAATGTTTCAAATCCTCGTAAAGGCCTGGCACTTACGTACGTAGCAGAGAAGAGCACACTTGCGTAAACGTAACGCGAATTAAGTCCAACTTTTATTTATAACCCTTACGTTTTTGAAGCGTAAAGTTCCATGTACTAACGTTTCCGTGACATAACTTGCGTAACCGTAATAGTAACGCAAATTAAGTCCAACTTTTATTGACAAACCTTACGTTTTTGAAGCGTAAAGTTCCATGTACTAACGTTTCCGTGACATAACTTGCGTAACCGTAACGCGAATTAAGTCCAACTTTTATTTATAACCTTTACGTTTTTGAAGCGTAAAGTTCCATGTACTAACGTTTCCGTGACATAACTTGCGTATACGTAAAACAGTCACACAAAATTGTCTACTCTTCACAGCTCTTTCGATATACAAGCATCAAGAGTTCCAGACTTCCGGTACGCGCGCAATGCATTATGAGATTATTACAAAGGAAAAGTGAACACCATGTGAGCAAAAACATAGCTTGGTCCTGTCTTTTCCTGTGGTATTAAATAATAATAATTGATTAATTTATATTGCGCACTTTTCATAAAATGATCAAGTGCGCATTACAGTTTAAATGAACTCATTGACGACAAATTAGGGTGGAAATTTGGATTTCATAATGCACGGAGTGTGCGTGGGGCAAAAAAGTCTGGAACTCGTAATGCTTGTATATGGGAGGTTTTACAATAGTGACGTAGTAGTGGCCGTCATTCGTCAAGATCTACAAAATGTTCGAGCCTAACTTTCAAAGTCTGTTAGTTTTTTTCTTCAAGCAACTAGATGACATTTGTTTGTTTGTTTATAAGTACCTTATATTTGACAGATATTTAGCGGTCACCGATCTAAAATTGAATATATTTGAGCAAGTAAAATCACTGTTTGACGGCCACTTCGTAATAGATTGACGTCAGTGATTTGTTAAGAAGATTATATATTAAAACTGGCCATATAACGCTTTGCCCAGTCGTTTCGCCGCTTACGATTTTTAAATGAACTTCTTTGACGACAATATTAGTGGTGGAAACCATTTGGATATAAAATCAAATCCCATTGTTTCGTGACGTCACACTTTAGTAAATTGACATTATTCTATTTCAAATAGTCGTTTTTAGAATAAAGAGAATTTTTGCCCCAATACCCTCAGTGAGTAAAGTGGGGGATTTCGTCACGCAAGAAGCGTTGCGTGACGAAATCCCCGAGGGCTGCCAAGGAGACTCCCGAGAGGCAAAACAAATCAAATTAGTATTTCAGCGACATTAGAATCACAATTTCGCTTCATAAACGAAGATGACACGGGCGAAAAACGTGCTGCGCATGCTCAGTAAAAAAATCGCGACGCGCGTCGTATTTCCGAAACAATTTTGGCGGCAAAACTAAATTCACGAAATTTATTGTTATAAATGGCAACTTAGTGCTCAGCGTTTCACGCTTTCTTGGTTTTGTTATTTTCTGTGACGGGTAAATTTCTATGAGAGGAATTCGATTTCTATGTTTGGCTCAAAGATCATCATATTCTGAAACGTTTCTTTCGTGCAAATAGGAGACTTGCACTAAGAGGTCACGTGACCCCAACCCCCTTAAATCGAACAGCAGTGTCAAAATGAACTCCAGAAATGGAAAGAGCAGCTCGAAATTAGTAAAAGGGCGAAGTTTCAGCTCATAATGTCTGACACAGGAGAAATGACATTAAAAATAAAATCGAACGTTTTCTAAGAATTTGTTTGGAAAATGCATTGGATGGGAAGAGCTTGCAATCCAGCACATTTTCCTATACGAATCGTATAAAAATTTGCGATTCAGTTTATTTTTAATGTCATTTCTCCTGTGTCAGACATTATGAGCTGAAACTTCGCCTACTAATATCGAGCTGCTCTTTTCATTTCTGGAGTTCATTTTGACACTGCTGTTCGATTTAAAGGGGTTAGGGTCACATGACCTCTTAGTGCAAGTCTCCTATTCGCCGCCATGTTTGCTTTTTCAGTTGACGCATGCGCAGTCCGATTTTCAACGGTGTCCGAATAGATCAAACGAACCACAAAAAGGTGGCCACAGTGTAGGAGGACCTTGAAGATGAAGGGTCCTTTACGAGGCGTTTACATGAAAGTCTAGTTCCCTAGCAACGCAAACACAAGCACAATCATAAGAACGCTTGTGCTCATGCTTGCGTCACCAGTGGAACCCAGGCTTACGCAACGTACAGTAATGACCACATTTAAGCCGTAGTTTTTAACTAGCGACACAAACATAAGAGGCGTTGGTGATGTCACTGTGAAAACGGGTCTGATACAAGCACAAGGATCAAAATATTCCCAGGCTCGAGGTGGGGTTCCTGTGTTGCTTGGGGTTCCTGTGGTGAGACGTTCGCTAAACCATGTGAATGAATCTAATTTGCCGATTTTTGGTTGAAATGTTAAAGGGTTTTCAGGAGGTTTGAAGTTTTCAATAAAGTGTCAAAACAAACTTTAGTCATCCTTCGTTTCAGCTGTGTTTTTCTTTTCTTCGTACGGGGTGTTTTAAGCGAGTTATTTGGCATTTCCTGGTGGTGGGTTTAACGTCCATCATATACATGTACAGGAACCATATACAGTCATTCTCACAAAGGTTGTCCAGATGAAAAGACTACAATACTACAATAAAGTCACGTGATTCATTATGTATTCAATTTCCTCGCGTGGAATTTCAATTTGAAATGCAAAAGTACACAGCATTGTGAGAACTGAATGTATAATGGCGCTGGTAGAGTGCAAACCATATGCCCGTGAAATAATACTATTACTAAATAGTACTAAATAGTGTTATATCTATTGTTTTCTATTGTTTCATCAGTGCTATTTAGTACTAATTAGTTAGTATTGTTTCACGGACATATGGTTTGTACTCTATCAACTTGCAGTTCCGCGCGCAGAAATTCAAAACATAATGAATCACGTGACTTTATTGTAGTATTGTAGTCTTTTCATCTGGACAACCTTTTTGAGAATGACTGTATATAGTTTACGAACATCTCACCACAGGAACCCCAACCAACACAGGAACCCCACCTCGAGCATGGTAAGCCTGCGCGTCGGATACGTTTCACATGACATACGTTCTTATGCTTGCGTTTCTACTGAAAACCAGACTATACTTTCAATTTTAAGGTATACATGTGATGACCAGGAAAGAAGGCCACTGCTGTGCTGTTTTGCTAGACATTCTCTTCACCTCGCCAAGATGGCCACCTATGGCCACCCGATCCCTGCTTCACTGTTATCAAGGATTCTCTCAGGTGGACACCTTGCTAAGCTGGAGAGCAAAAGCCTGGATTTCATTAGCTGTGCAAACACAAGAACTTGTGTCATGTGAAAGCAAGCCCAATGCCAGCACGTACGCATGCACTTAAAACGAGAATTTCGCTTCTAGTGCATACGCACGTGCCAGTGTCAAGCCCTAGCTTTTTCACAGTGACATGATGCTTCTTAAGCACGCTTGTTCTTGCGCTGCATTGCTAGTGAAACCCAGGCCTATCATATGAAGAGCTCCCTGCAAGAACAACGTAAGTGATCTGAATTCTCCTGGAGATTCTTTGAATTTCGAAGGAGAATTTGGGTTTTGATCACAAGTCATTTACTCACAATGTAAGTGATCTCTGATCAAATTCTAAATTCTCCTCAAGATTCTTTGAATTTCGAAGGAGAATTTGGGTTTTGATCACAAGTCACTTAATCCGTTCTTGCAGGGACCCCTTTATATGGTCACAACAGTGGCCGACTTGAAAAAAGCCAACTTTTTATCTTAAAAGTGTAACATTTATTATTCAACATTAAATTGTCCTTCGCTCTCATTGGTCAAAATGGATCACGTGATGCAATAGTGTCACTCCACCAAGGGTAACTATCAAGGCATAATACCTGCGAGCGACATATTTCGTTAAGGGAAATTTTCTTGTTGAATAATAAAGGCAATAGAGTAGTTCCATCATATCAAGGGCCGTATGCTGTGGAATTTGGCCTCGAAAACTGGATGCTACTATAAACTGCACTCGAAACTTCTTTTCACAGACAAATATTTGTTTATCGGAGCATCCAGCTAATATCATTCTAATGCCTCATTCACACCAAAACTTGTTTTTGAAAAAAAAACTGTTTTTTTTCTAGCTTCTGTATAATCTGAGGGCATCGAATTTCACAAGAATCAAACTATCTGGTATTTATACTATGCAACACCAAGGACAGTTTACCAGCAGTTTTGTGCCAAATGTTGCGTGGCGTTTGTAGATAATTTTCTAAACCTATTTTAGTTAAACCACTTTAAAACACGTTTTAGCCTCGGTGTGAACGGAGCATAATATCATTATCAGGCAAATATCACAGCATAGACCCTCGATGGAACTTCTCTATTGTATACATACATGTAGCCAAGGGAATAGCCAAGGTATATAATCATATTTATCTTTTCAGTCCATTTTGCTTACAAATGAGGAATTATAATAAATACCTAAGATATGGATGAATTCAATTCTGGGCTAATGTGATGTCATAACTGTGAGCAATCCCATTGGTTGTTTCGCTGTGGTACTAATGATGTAGCTTCTAACTGTGACGTTAAGATTTCTTCGTCTTTGCCACATAGAGGGGATCGTGTACATGGGTGGTCGATCTGTATAAGATTAGAACGGATGATTATACTTTTTAATTAGGAATATATTGCCCTATATTTAATGAATAATAATATTTAGTATTTACCAAATCAGTAGATAGCAATTTTGGCATGTTTTGATTGGCTCCCGTAACTCGGAATATCCTAGGCTATTCATTGTTTTGGGACGAGATTCAAAATGGCATCTTGTTTCACGATGAAAGTCTCCGAATTTATTTGTTTAATAAAGTGCCATTTTTTATCCAACTGATTTGGTAAATACTAAAACAATTATCTCCTTCAGTGTCGATGAGTAGTGGTGAATATTTACCTTGCCGCTCGAGGACTCGTGGCTCGGTAAATATCCACCACTACTCACCTCCACTTCGGGGAATAATAATATTGTTCATTACACTGACTAACACTGAGGATTATAACATAGTATTGATATAACGCGCGCTCTGATTGGCTAATTAGCGTGCGCGAGCGTGCATCCATAACTCAATGGACGCACGCTCACGTCATCGCCATAGCGCGCGCTCTGAAATCAATTGGAAAATAAAATTGTTTTATTTGAATTTGCAGTAACTATGTTATAAAAGGAATGGTCAACGCTTCAGCTGTGCGTCCATCGAGTTATGGATGCACTTGGTCGGCTGCTAAGCACTCAAGAAGCTAGAGTGGCACTCGGCTACGCCTCGTGCGACTCTTACTCTTCTCTCGTGCTTAGCAGCCTCCCGCGTGCATCCATAACTCGATGGACGCACGCTGAGCGTTGACCATTCCTTCAATATAGGCGACTTGCATGATGGTGTCATATACTACAAGTACCAGAATGCTTTGCCCATTTTCTTTTGTTAGATAATTAGCACCAATTGTCTTACTATTCTCATGAGGGAATAAAAATCTGAATAAGAAAGAAAATTCCCAAAGCATTCTGGTACTTGTAGTAAAACAACGTCATCATGCAAGTCGCCTATTGCATCTCTTGTCAAGGAGACAGTGGTGTTTAAACAACTTTAAAATGTAGTTATACCATCATGTACTGCCATTATCGTATGTGACCTGAGAAGCTGGCTCTTAGGGGGAGGTGGTGGGGAAAGAAGACCCCCTCCCCCTAAGTACTGGCTACACAGACTGCATACTGCCATCAGCATTGACATCACAAATAACTCACTGTCATAATTATTAATAAATAATAATTTTTGTCATTATTAATAATTGTTATTACTGTTACAGCTAAACTACGTCAAAAAAAAAAAAAAAAAAAACTATGTCACGTGTGACCAGTAAGTAAATCAGAACATTCAAATGGAGTTTTGAAGTCTAGACTCGAGTCTTGAACATTCAGACAGAAAAATCAAATCTCCACGAATAAATCTATAAGAAAAAAGTATCAGATATCTGTTTACTCAGGCTGTTGTGATTGCAGTCTGAGTATGTAGGCTTAGCTGGCACACATTTTCATCCAATTTAATTTTAATTTTATGAACGTTTTTGAGAAAATATTTATTTTTAGTGGTCTGTAGGGGATTCCGTTGGACTTTGAAATGTTCAAACTGCAAATGTTCGAATTACTGGTCACGCATGACGTAGTTTAGCTATATAATAATACTCACCGTGCCGTTACTGTTAAATAGAGATCTTCGTATTGGAGAACCAGATATACTAGCTGGGCTATTATGAGGTACAGTAGAGTTAGGGTGTGGTGACCCATTGGGTGTAAACGGTGCTCCAAATGGGTTACCAGGGGATGGCACCGCGGTGTTGCGTGATGGTGAGAACTCTTGCCCTAAGTGTGACATTTGTTGCGTTACTGCAAGTAGACCACCTTCGTCGACACAGATTATCACCCATATAACATCTAGAAACAATAATAATAGTGATACAATTAAAGTACATGTATTATTGGCAAACAGTAGAAGCCGGCAACGTTAAGGGATACTACAAGGTCTTAATTAGCACTCTGATCAGTGCTATGGATAGTTGCGCTAGATATAAAATGTATTAGGAAACACTTTGATATTTACGTATCATAAACTTCGTATTTGAAGTGACAAAACTTAGCACCTTAAAAAATACAATGACAAACAAATCAGTCCATTACCCGCACCGGTCTATTACCCGCACCTTGCTTGAATAATGGTTAAATCAACAGATAACCCGCGGGTAATATGCCGGAAAATACGGTAGTAGTTTCTGATAGAAAATGAATTGCTGCGAGTGAATTGAAATGGATTTAATGTGGTTTTTATTTTTCCCATAAGGGAACGGGATAGATTATGCTTGCACAGGAACATTAGTGTTTAATTGGCCTGTTGGTACGTTGAGTCTTGTCATTTCGTATTTTCCTCGTATTTTGCATTGATTCAAAAGATCGAGGTATTATTGAATTTACAATGAGCGATTTGTTTGATTCGTACATGCAGTACTGGCCGCATTGATTATGGCGATTGGTTTGGCGAAGAACAACGAGCTCAATCACTGAGGTAGATAGGTCACTAGCGACAAGATCGGCGACTGACGTGACTGAGCACACAAGAGCGCTGAAAATCTCATAAAACAACATTGTCTTCCCCTGGAAATGTCACTAAATCGTTTGTGTCCTTGATGAATGCTTCCAGCGATGAATAGTGTTGCAATGACATGATAAATTTGCCTAGTAAACGAACACTTACCTCCCTTGAATCGATGCAAAATACGATTATGAAGGAAACAACTCAACCAACAAGAGGTCGAAACACGAGGAGTACTTCGTGGTCTGAACGTGCAAGAATTGACTACCCATTGCCTCTACATTAATACTGCATACTCAGAAAATCATTGTGATCGAAAACAATCCAAAATCGTATTGGAAACTGGTTATAATATACATTAATACTGCATACTCAGAAAATCATTGTGATCGAAAACAATCCAAAATCGTATTGGAAACTGGTTATATTTAGCCCAGGCCCCACGCGGACACATCAACACAGGAACTCTGTCAAGATTAGTTTCGCTGCTCGCCTGTCGGCTTGCAGCAATTGTATTATTATTGTTAGTATTGGTTAATTCATTCAAAAGAGCCTTGTTGCACAACGTAAGTGCCATTGTACGTTATTTTGTAATTCTACATACATTCTCTACAATTATTCACAAGATCACAGCTTGGGCTGCCTGTGATTGCATAATCGTTGTCGGGTTGAAAATCATAAATCATAGAAGCTGAGACTGCAAGGATGGATGGGAAATCAGTAGTTTTGAAGGTATACGAGCTATTTAACTAAGATCCTACAAGTCTGGATAAAAAGGTCGATGATTTGACGGTGTTATTTGAGAGTTTTAATTTCCCAGAATTCCTTTTGGTCATACATTTGTAGCTTTCATGATTTTCAACCCGACAACGATTATGCAATTAGCTATATATGCACAGGTATCCCAAGTTCAATATTAGTGTAAATGTATGGCGTCTTTTGAACGCTATAATCATTTGGTAAAAATTCAGTTTGAATAAAATATCGAAAACACTAACTTGTTTGTAGTCATCTCTTGTGTCCGAGCCGATTTTAAGCCGAATCCGTTCAGTTTTTGGTGAATTATAGTTGATTTGGTTTGTCACGTATCACACACTAGAAGAACTGAGAAGGTACCTAGGAGAGTCGTGTCTCGGTTCCTCGCACCAAATCTACTAGAATTCTTTTAAAATTCGAACTATCGCCAAAATTCCTCCAAAACACATTAGCCCGATAAACAAACTATTATCCAAAGCACTCTTCCGTACTTCAAACCTCGATATCTGCACCGTAAAACGGATTTTAGGACCAAACTGGCGATACTGATACTCTCTTGTCACTCTACCTGGACCAAAGGCATGACAAGAATGCAACTGATGTCGAAATGTCCCGTGAAGCTCGCTTCCTATTGGTTGGCTTGAATTTCGTTGACTCTCCGGGGAGGGCACTGTCGTGACATTTCGACGGCCATTGCATTCTTGTCATGCCTTTGGTCCAGGTAGAGTGACAAGAGAGTATCCGTATCGCCAGTTTCGTCCTAAAATCCATTTTACGGTGCAGATATCGAGGTTTGAAGTACGGAAGAGTGCTTTGGATAATAGTTTGTTTATTGGGCTAATGTGTTTTGGAGGAATTTTGGCGATAGTTCGAATTTTAAAAGAATTCTAGTCGATTTGGTGTGAGGTACCGAGACAAGACTCTCCTACCTTCTCAATTCTCCTAGTGCGATGATACGTGACAAACCAAATCGACTATAACTCACCAAAAACTGAACAGATTCAGCTTAAAATCGGCTCGGACACAGAAGAGATGACTACAAACAAGTTAGTGTTTTCGATATTTTATTCAAACTGAATTTTTACCAAATGATTATAGCGTTCAAAAGACGCCATACATTTACACTAATATTGAACTTGGGATACCTGTGATATATTTGATCTTTAGGTCACATGTAATTGCTTGATTTCATAACACGTCACTTAACCCGGTCTCGTGAGGAATTTTCATCAGCTGAATTATTGCACCTTTCTGTTCCATAACATCAAATTAATCATAATGTCAAAAGATAAAGAAAGATCCAATCGCATTACCTCCAAAGTAGTTTCCAGTAGGTGTACACATCCGCCATTGTCCTTGGTACATTCCTGGTGTACTGGGTGCCGTCATGTTGATACTGACATCTGTGGTTGTACCAGGCTCTAGGGGCTCAACTTGGACGAAGTAGACTGGACCTAGTTGATCGCCACTTGTAAATTTGAGGAACACACCAACTGGCCATTTGCTTATACCTGGGGAGAGATGCAACAAGAGATGTCTAATCAAAAACCAGTCAAACCAGTTTTTCACACAAGATACTCAAAAACCAGTCAAACCAGTTTTTCACACAAGATACTCAAAAACCAGTCAAACCAGTTTTTCACACAAGATATTGCATGACTGTTTTCAAAAACCAGTCAAACCAGTTTTTCACAAGATATTGTATGACTGTTCTCAAAAACCAGTCGAACCAGTTTTTCACACAAGATATTGTATGACTGTTCTCAAAAACCAGTCAAACCAGTTTTTCACACAAGATATTGCATGACTGTTCTCAAAAACCAGTCAAACCAGTTTTTCACACAAGATATTGCATGACTGTTCTTGACTATAATAAAAAACCAGTCAAACAATTGCAAGATATTGCATGACTGTTCTCAAAAACCAGTCAAACCAGTTTTTCACACAAGATATTGCATGACTGTTCTCAAAAACCAGTCAAACCAGTTTTTCACACAAGATATTGCATGACTGTTCTTGACTATTACCCCATTCACACCAAACCTTGTTTAGTTAAACTAGGTTTATTCTCGCTTCTTTAATTCGAGGGCATTTAATTTCACAAGAATCAAACTACCTGGAATTAATACTGTGCAACATAAAGGACAGTTTACCAGCAGTTTTGTGCCAAAAGTTCCATGGCGTCTGTAGATAATTTTCTAAACCTGTTTAGTTAAACCACCTTTAACCATGTTTAAGCCTTGGTGTGAACGGGGTATATGATCAAAAACCAGTCAAACCAGTTTTTCACACAAGATACTCAAAAACCAGTCAAACCAGTTTTTCACACAAGATATTGTATGACTGTTCTCAAAAACCAGTCAAACTTATTATTGTATTTATTGTAAGCTTGAGTTTTTCAAATATTTATATATTTGCTATTCAAGAATTATTTTTTTTAAAATAAACTTTATCTCTCAAACCAGTTTTTCACACAATATATTGCATGACAGTTTTTGACTATAATCAAAAACCAGTCAAACAAGATATTGCATGCCTGTTCTTGACTGTTCTCAAAAACCAGTCAAACCAGTTTTTCACACAAGATATTGCATGACTGTTCTTGACTATGATCAAAAACCAGTCAAACCAGTTTTTTCATACCATTGTTTTGTAGCCTCCATGTTTTTACGAATGCTGAACAAGGAGGTACCGACTCCCCTTCACCAATGGTGACATCACTGACGAAGGCCATACTTGGTAGTAAGTCACTTGGACTGTTGAAATCATAGTACGCACATACAGCACCCTGTCAATCAAAAATAATCATCAATATCTGTGTTGATATCCTACGTATCAGTACAAAACGATATATTTCACAGCACTTGTCAAATTTCTCACGTGCTGATTGGATAAGAGCCATTGTCGATAAGAGGTACAGACGCATATAATGATGTTTCGCTTGCGCACAGAACCAGCACACGCTTGAATGCAGATTTTGCTTCAAACTTAATTATCGTTTTGGGAGCCTTTTCTGCTTTCCTGAGTGAATATTGTTGTAAAAATAAAAACAAATCGAACATGGTTTTCCATTGTCTGCATGTACTCTTATCGACAACGGATGATGCCATAAAATGCTCAAAACTTTGCAGTGAAACAACTTGCAGTTTTGAACATTTTATGGCGTCATCCGTACAGAGTACAGACAATGGAAAACCATGTTCGACTTGTTAATTGGCATTATTAGTCGCAGCCCGACTCTAAAAATGCTTTTTCGTCTTTGACCTCAAATGTGAAAGTGGCTTCTAATGCGCGTGCGCCCTGTGCCAGCCGCTGAGAATCGAAGGAGCTCAGATATACGAAAAGAGCTGAGTGATTCAACGAAGTTCTTGCACGTATTCGATGACCCGGGTCGATGACTATATGAGATTTTTAAATCACTTCAATCGCACAACTGACACTACGAGATTGAAATCTAAACAAAGTCAATGTCTATACTTTGTACCGCTGTTATTTTGTGTTGTACGTGGTAGGCTTTAATAGAAGCCTGACTTCATGCTAGTAGAGCGTTTAGTTTTATATATAAATAGTATATTACTGCAATTTTCAAAATCATGCGAACTCAGACGGCCAAACACTCGATCAACTGGCTTTTGCCATTTTCGCTTCCGTCAATTATGATCAAAATGATAAACAATGATCTCAAAGCACTCTAGCTAAATACCTACCAAATAATCAAAAAATATCTTTAGATAATACATTATAGTTCAGACCTTATTTCTATTCTATATTTCTTCATTATTTTGATTTTTAATTTTGATTGATGGAAGCGAAAACAGCAAAAACAAGTTGACTCTTTGCTGTCTGAGTTCACATGATTTTGAAAATTGCAGTAAATGCTAGTAGTTTACACTTTAACTGTGTAGCATAAATAGTGCTATTTACTTACTGTAGTACTAATCATAAATAGTGATATTGCTATTGTTTGTCATTGTTTAAATATAGTGCTATTTAGTAGTCTATTTAATGCAAAACGTTGCATAGTTTTAGTGTTTGTACTATAGAAAATATAGTATTATTTCTATTGTTTAATTAGTGCCATTTAATTAGTACTAATGTATATACTTACAGGTTTAAAGTTTGTAGTCTATTAAACAAATATATTCCATTTTTACGTGCGTCTGTACTCTAGCTTGTAGATCTGCAGGCATAGATGACGTCAAAATGTGGCGAGAACAAAAAAGTATGCCACGAAACAATATCAAGTGGCATGGCTTTGTGCTCGGCACATTTTGACGTCATCTATGCATCTATAAGAATCTATTGTAGGGTCTATTGCAGCTAAATTGTAAGTAATAGAGAGTTTTGAAAAACATCAACCCAAAGTCACTTAGAGATCAGGTTACCTCATTAACACTTCAATAAGTTATTACCAGTTGCTATGGTGCTCAGGAACCACCTGCTACCCCCCTCCGAAGATGATACAAGCAAAATTACCCTACATTTTGAGGATAAACAAAATCTTTTTGAAGTTTACCTGGCCACTATATCATGAGTAACAGAACTTTTCTACTGGGCGCAATACTTTCCCATTTCAAACCTAGTGGAATTTTAAATGTCTTGTTCATAGTAGTTGTGTATGTGCAGCATGCATTATAATCACAGTCTGAAAATGGAACAATACATTGAGGCAAGCAGAAGAGATGTATTATTAATGGTTTGACATGGAATCAATTTATAAAACAACAATAATTATTGTAAAAATTATAATTATTACGTGTACAAATTGTACATGTGCAGTATTTGAATTTACAATATATTTGCTGTTCCTATAGGTGTTTCTTTTTCAGAATCTCAATACACATTCAATGGGGTATATATAGTTCCAATCTATTTATAAATATATTCTTATTTGACATGGAAATAGTTTGAACATGCAAAAACTATCTGTTATAATCCCAATGCAAGAGATTTGAAATGAAAAACATTGATGTTTATATATATATTCTTGAATTCTTACTATACAGTGTTTGAGTATTAATATTATTACAGCTGAGGTATTATGAATGCTGGAAAGCACATTGACGTGTATAGTGAACTGTAACCAAAATAATTATAATAATTAAGTTATGTTTGCACGTGCACGATAATTGATATGAAAGCTTTATTGGATGAATTTACGATTATTACAACACCAAATATTAAATTAAGAAGTACATACACGTACTTGTAAAAGACAACGAAAATCCATGTCAACTCAACAGCACTTTTAACCTTGAGTTCTCAATTATTTATTACATATTTATACGATAGAGGAAAAACAAACGCCTATAAATAGTCCCTTAAATACGCTACACAAATTGTTTACAAATACATAATTGCCACAAGAGTACAAGCTCGTGCAGCGAGAGAGTTTCAACGTAAACAATCCTTGAACACAACCCGAGTGAACTGGATTTCTACGTCTAAATGGCGGGACAGAGAGTATGATTAACTGTGGTACTTTGGCATTCATTCTACCTGTTGACCTACACAAGGTACCAGTTGTGGTCAAAGCTGTACCCAGACATCCAAAACAACAGAAATCGCGCTTAACATCCCTTTGTTTGTACAGTGTTTAGATCAATGCTTGTACAATGCGATTATTACTAACATGAGCATAAGCTTCCTAATTAACAAGTACGACTAATATGTACACGAGTGTGTATTTTTACCTGAAGATTCCTTGAGTTCGGGTCATCCAATGGCAATACGGAGGTACACAGGTTTTGAAAATACAAAAATAATACCAATAATTAAAGCCGTGTCAATAAATCTCTGTCATAATAGACGGAGTGATGGTTAAGGGATAGAGCTGTTTAGTATCAAAGCAATCAGAGGAATCGTACCAGTTTGCCATGTCTAAAAAGAACGCACAGCCAGCTTGGTTCAGCTGATAGTCCAAGACTCGTTGGAGTTCGTTAACCAAGACTTCACGGTCTGTCGTGCCTAAACTACTGAACTTCATCATCAGATCTTGGTCGACATCGCAGTCCACATCCATGGTCTATCCTTCGTAGAATCAACAATCCTCGATCGATGATTCCAAATGAAATCAGAACAGTTTTCAGCTCGATGTAACGCTCGATTTCTGATGAATTTATTTTCGACCAGCGTCTAACGAAACCTATGACGTCATAAGTCCATGGCTGAATCCGCTGGGCAAAATTTGTGCTGATTCACTCCGGCTCAACTGCAAAAATACAGGGGAGGGGGTAAGTAGCAAGATTTTCAATTACACTTTAATGCATCATGTTATTACTAAATCTCCAATTTAATACCTCAATTCCATGTAACAAAGCATACTCTTGCTTTAAGTGGAAAGGTTTGAGGATAAATACGGTAAGAAAACGACTAAAAATGATAAAAATAAATCTAGATTTCTACCAGGGGGTTGTCTCGTCCTAGTCCCCCTCTATTGCCTCACAGGTGTTTTTGCTTGGAACGCCTGTGGCTTTTCTTCATGCTTCGTTTCTTTTGCAGAATCTGAGAATGTTGAGGATAATTTGTTAACTTTTCGTCCAATTTTCTCGAAAATGCAGCGAGGTTTCGAGCAAGAAAGCTTGTACACGATCTCTAAACATGCCGAAGAATTCAAAAATAAGGTAAAAATGCTCGATTGATTTCAATGGGAGTCAGATTTTGAACAAAATTTGTGCTTCGAGTTCGACTTTTGTCTTCGAGTTTGAATTTTATTCGATTATTGTCGATAGTTTTTGAGTTATTTTAACAATTTTGATATATTTTTTGTAGGTTAAAATGCTTATCGACAATGAAGACGAAAAAATGGCTCTATTTTACGCCTTGAAGTCTTACCACGAGTAAGCAAAATACTAAACTTTCAATATATGTAGTAATTGACTGTATATATAACTATATATAAGCTACATGTACATGTAGCTTAAGCTTTATAGTTATACATATATGTTGTTTATATAATATATTTTGGTAGTATTTATATCTCATACAACTTTGGTTCTTTGAATTGTGGAGTTCATGAATCAAAAACAATACTATGGATATTGAATATGCATTCTTCAGAAACTATATTCATGGGAATTTTGTGCAACTAATTTAAAAATTACCATACATGCAAGTACAGAGTACAGTAGAACCCTGTTATCTCGAACTCCCATGGGAATCGATAAACTGTTCGAGATAGCGGGGGTTTGAGATAACCGATAGCAATTGACTGAAAAAACGACCCAAGGGAATTGGGTAACTTGTGTTCGAGATAACGGGGGGTTCGAGATAACCGAGAGTTAGAGATAACCGAGTTAGAGATACAGGGGTTCTACTGTATTTAAACACGAAGTTCCAGTATCTAAGGAGCCTACCCAGGGGTAAGACAATAACATTGCTAATTAATCTTTGTATCACTACATGAACATGTATTAATGTGATTAACAAAGATTGATTAAACAAATGTATTGTTGTACCCCTGGACAGCGTCCTTTTATACCAGAACTTAGTGTTTGAGAAGATTTACATGTAAGATACACTGTAGCAGCCGACACTATCACTATATCTATGGTACAGCCATCATGTAAGGGGTATCGAATGGTCAGATTCCGTGAGACTTTGCGACACTCCAAGACAAGGCATATTTTTGCGAGCCCAAGATACTTTTTCACCGATTTCCTTTGTTTTCAAAATTCGAGACTCTGAGACAGCTTTTTGCGAAAAAACGAGACTTCGAGACATGCAAAATGTGACCAAAATTTTGCGAGACTCTGACTTTTCGTGGGGACCATTTGACACCCCTCATGTATGGTGGAGACACATTTAAGTGGGACTTAAATACTGTAGGAATTATTTGAGGATGTAAAAGCACCAACATACACTCAGGGTCTCAAATAATTGAGGAGAAGGTGCTGCCTTTGTTTCTATCAGCAAATGGTTAGACAGACCTTCGTGAACGTGGCTCGAATGATCACGTCTTTCCACACTACAGTTACATGTACACTTGAATTGGAGGGACGTAAAAGAACCACTGAGGACTTACATACATGTAATAATTACCCTGGCAGTGATCACCCTCAGTGTCGGCGCTCGACTGTGCATTGTACCAAGCAAATAATCTTCAATACTCAATCCTACAGTCCCCTGCGAGCAGAGGATTTTTTCTATTCGCCCAGGAGGAGCAACATACATTTACTTTTCTCGTCGCTCCTTTTGGGTGAGTAGAATAAAACCTCTGCTCTCAGGATACTAGGACCATTACGTACACAACAAAGTTGGGTTTGATTTTTTTCTGGGATTTATATTTTTTCAATAATTTTCCTTGTTTATATAATTTCAGATCTCGTATTCTCTCCAGTTTTGTCCATGACATCAAAGCAATCCTCAATACACCCAAAAGATATCCACTCTATAGGGACGTCAGGTGAGTCATCACCATGGTGACTATTGTTATGGTAACTAATTACTCATCAGTTCTGGTATAAAAGGACTCTGCCCCCAGGGGGGGTACTCAGGGGTATCAATAATAATAATATTATTATTATAAATTTATATAGCACTATTTCTAATTTATCCAATAGCGCTTTACAATAAATAAATAAAAATAATGGTGATAATACTTATTTATAAATAAAATACAACAATACATTTGTTTAATCAATCTTTGTTAAGTACATGTACATATTCATGTACATGTTCATGTAGTGATACAAAGATTAATTAGCAACGTTATTGTCTTACCCCTGGGTAGGCTAACAATACCTTTGTTTAATCAATCTTTGTTAATCACATATTCATGTACATGTTCATGTAGTGATACAAAGATTAATTAGCAACGTTATTGTCATACCCCTGGGTACCTTTTATTTACATGTAAACATAAAATGTGTTGTTTATTTAAGGTATTTGATTAACTCCGAAGATGTGGAAGAATTTCTCAAGATGATTCCAAACTCACCAAGGTAAATAATGCAATACATTAAGAACCATGTTGTTCAAATAATGATGAAGCCGATTTTGTATCGGAACAGGCCCTTAATTTTCAGTTTACAGTCACATGATATGCCAAAACTCAAGTGGAATCATGAGCGCAGCGCAGGTTTCTCTTGCGATTTACCCTCCTCCAGATTGCCATTGATTGCCCGCAGATCACGTTCTGGAACTGATATAGCTGTTGTCTTCAGTTCTGGTGCTGAACAATAGCATAGCTGTCAGGGAGGGAATGATTAGTCGTACCAGAAGGTGGGACAGTTATCAACGGTCGGCTCTGACCAGGATTACTCTTGGTGTCGAATAGGCCCTTTGCAGTTCACAGTCACATGCCAATATATTGCTTGAATAACGAATGAACTGAGCCGAAGATCCCATGGGAACGGCTCTGCTGACTGGCAAACAAACTTTGAGACGTTGATTGAGAAAGATTGACAATCAACTGGAGGTTGAAGAATAGCATTTCAAACAGATTTCTTTACTGTCACTAGTTATACTGATATCATGTAAGATTCTTCAAATAAATAAAGTCAGTTTTTTTGCCAGTCAGTACAACCACGTGATCGTAATCCTGCAAAAGGCCTATTACACTTGCTCTGCTATGGTTATGATTTCTATTACATGTTCTCCTCGTGAATTATTTTAATGATATGATAAGGGTACATGAAGATGCTGAACAATATTTAGAAATATGAAACGTTTTCCATGTTTGCACAGCCTGATGCAAACACGAGGTGGAGTTTGGGAGAAGTCGAGAGCTGATGTGTAAAACTGAGCCACAGGCGAGGCTTTAACTCAGAGCTCGAGACTTCTCCCAAACCCCCGAGTGTTTGTTTCCCCTCTAAGTTATCGGGTGATAAGAGGTTGCCAGCATTTCTTAGAGGGGTTAACTTTGTGTATTTCAGTGATGGAATACACGTTGTAAAGATTCAAAGAACAGGAAGAGATGAAATAGGATTTAGTATCAGAGGAGGTATGTGCACTGCTACATGTAAGTAATAGTCTACTTATGGGCTCCTGCTATGGTTATGATTTCTAAATATTATTTGTGATTTCCTCATGATTGATTAATGAATATGATAAGACAGTGATAGTTAATGAGTGGGATCCTTTATGGACATTCAAAAGGATGAGCCGCATAACTAGTCTAACTGTGTTTAATAGGGAAAGAGCATCGGGTTGGAGTTTATGTGTCCGTGGTTCAGAGAGGTTCTCCTGCAGACGTTGTGGGACTCAAGGTACTGTACATACAGTCAGTGTAGCTATATCTATCTATTGTCATTCATATACACCTATTCCAAATATCGTTGTCCGGGCCAAAAGCAACAAGCAACAAGCTGACGACTGCAAAGGACTTTGGGAATCTCCTAATTAATTTATATATCCGTGGTATTTGAGAAGTTATCCCTACGGACGTTGAATAGCAATCATTTGGAACTATTCGGCAATTTGAAAATGCATGTTGTCAAAATGTCTACGGATGAACAAATGAATAAGGAGAAAGTCCCAAAGTCCTTTGCGGTCGTCAGCTTGTTGCTTGTTGCTTTCGGCCCGGACAACGATTTTTGGAATAGGTGTATTTTCATTCACTCGAGTCATTCTCTTGTTTGCCATCATCCACATGTACACACATTCATTCATTCATCCATCCATTCATTTGTTCAGTCATTTGTTCATTGTCCATTCATTCATCAATCCATTCCTTTCATTCATTTGTTCATCTATCTATCCATCCATTCATCCATCCATTCATTTGTTCAGTCATTTGTTCATCCATTCATCTATCCATCCATTTGTATTTATTCATTCATCCATCTATCCATCCATTCATTTATTCATTCATCCATCTATCCATCCATTCATTTATTCATTCATTCATCCATCCATCCATTCATTCATCTATCTATCTGTCCATTCATCCATTCATTTATTCATTCATTCATATATCCATTCATTCATCCATTCATTTATTCATTCATTCATCTATCTATCCGTCCATTCATCCATTCATTTAGAAATCATTCATTCATCCATTCACAGCCATGCAAACATTCATTCATTTATCCATCCATTCATCTATCTATCCATTCATCCATTCAGCCGTATTCATTCTTCATCTATCTATCCGTCCATTCTTCCATTCATTTATTCATTCATTCATCTATCCCCCGATCCATGTTTCCATTCCCATTCAGTTATATTCATGATAATCTATCCATTCATGCCACCATTTCATTCATTCATTCATCTATCTATCTATCCATTTGTCCATTCAGTGATCATTCAATATCATCTATCTATCTATCTAGATTCTATCTATCTATCTATCTATCTATCTATCTATCTATCTATCTATCTATCTATCTATCTATCTATCTATCTATCTATCTATCTATCTATCTATCTATCTATCTATCTATCTATCTATCTATCTATCTATCTATCTATCTATCTATCTATCTATCTATGATATCTACATCCATTCATTTATTCATTCACTCATCCTTTCCATTCATTCCATTCATTCATTCATTCATCTATCTATCCGTCCATTCATAGGAAAATTTATTCATTCATTCATCTATCCATTCATCCATCCATTCATTTATTCATTCATCTATCCATTCATTCATCTATCTATCTATCCATTCATCCATTCATTTATTCATTCATCTATCTATCCATCCATTCATTTATTCATTCATTCATCTATCTATCTATCCATTCATTTATTCATTCATTCATCTATCTATCTATCCATTCATTTATTCATTCATTCATCTATCCATCCATCCATCCATTTATTCATCCATCCATCCATCCATTCATTCATTCATTCATTATCTATCTATCTATCTATCCATTCATCCATTCATTTATTCATTCATTCATCTATCTATCTATCCATTCATCCATTCATTTATTCATTCATCTATCTATCCATACATTCATTTATTCATTCATTCATCTATCCATCCATTCATTTATTCATTCATTCATCTATCTATCTATCTATCTATCTATCTATCTATCTATCCATTCATCCATTCATTTGAGAATTCATTCATCTATCTATCCATCCATTCATTTATTCATTCATCTATCCATTCATTCATTCATCTATCTATGATCTATCCATCATCCATTCATTTATTCATTCATCTATCTATCGGATCCATCCAATTTATTCATTCATCTATCTATCTATCCATTCATTTATTCATTCATTCATCTATCTATCCATTCATTTATTCATTCATTCATCTATCCATCCATCCATTTTTATTCATCCATCCATCCATCCATCCATTCATTCATTCATTCATCTATCTATGTTATGCCATCATCCACATTCATCCATTCATTCATTCATTCATTCATTCATTATCTATCCATTCATCCATTCATTTATTCATTCATTCATCTATCTATCTATCCATTCCATTCATTCATTCATTCATTCATTCATCTATCTATCTATCTATCTATCATTCATTTATTCATTCATTCATCTATCCATCATTTTCATTTATTCATTCATTCATTCATCTATCTATCTATCCATTCATCCATTCATTTATTCATTCATTCATCTATCTATCCATCCATTCATTTATTCATTCATTCATCTATCTATCCATTCATTTATTCATTCATTCATCCATCCATCCATTCATTCATTCATTCATTCATCCATCCATCCATTCAATCATTCATCTATCTATCTATCCATTCATCCATTCATTTATTCATTCATTCATCTATCTATCTATCCATCCATTCATCCATTCATTTATTCATTTATTCATTTATTCAAAAATTCATTTATCATTTATTCATTTATTCATTTATTCATTTATTCATTTATTCATTTATTCATTTATTCATTTATTCATTTATTCATTCATTCATTCATTCATTCATTCATCTATCTATCCATCCATTCATCCATTCATTCGTTCATCCATCTATCCATTCATCCACTCATTGATTCATTCATTCATCTATCTATCCATCCATTCATTTATTCATTCATTCATCTATTCATCCATTCATTTATTCATTCATCTATCTATCCATCCATTCATTTATTCATTCATTCATCTATCCATCCATTCATCCATTCATTTATTCATTCATTCATCTATCCATCCATTCATCCATTCATTTATTCATTCATCTATCCATATCCATTCATCCATTCATTTATTCATTCATTCATCTATCCATCCATTCATCCATTCATTTATTCATTCATCTATCTATCTATCCATTCATCCATTCATTTATTCATTCATCTATCTATCTATCCATTCATCCATTCATTTATTCATTCATCTATCTATCCATCCTTTCATTTATTCATTCAAATGTTCATCTATCTATCTAACCATCCATTCATTTATCCATTCATTCATCCATCCATTCATTTATTCATTCATTCATTCATTAATGTACTTATTTTTGTGAAATTTCTATGGCGATCCTATTAGTTCTTTTCTATAGTCAGGTGATGAGATTCTCTCTGTGAATAACATGAGAATAACAGAGGCAACCCATGAAGAAGTTGTAAACTTAATGAGATCAAGAAAGACTCTGGTCTTGAAGGTCAAAAGTGAGTAATAATAATTACAATAATAGTAATAATAATAATAATAATAATAATAATAGTAATAATTTTTTTACGATAAAGTTTAAGATTATGAAGTTCCGACGTTTTGGCGTTGCTAACGCCATTTTCAAGGATAAGTGTTAGTCAATGTATAATAGTAATAATAATAGTAATAATAATAATAATAATAATAATAATTATAGTAATAATAATAATAATAATAATAATAGTAATAATAATAGTAATAATAATAATAATAGTAATAATAATAATAATAATAATAGTAATAGTAATAATAATAATAATAATAGTAATAATAATAATGATAATAACAATAATAATAATAATATGCTTTATTTACAAATGACATTACAAATATGTATAAAAATGTAAAATATATGTACAAAAACTAGGCGAGACCTCATATTCATTCATTCATTCGTTCATTCATTCATTCATCCATCCATTAATTCGTTCATTCATTCATTCGTTCCATCCATCCCTTTTATTCACCCATTCATCAATGTTGCAATAAGGACATTATATTATTATCATTAGTATGAATACACCCTTTCATCTAGCTATCCGTCCATCCTTTTTTCATCCATCTGTCAATCCATCATTTTCTTCATCCATCCCTTTATTCATCCATTTATCCATTCATCCTTTCATTTGTCCATCTATCCATCTATTCATCCCTTATTTATCCATCTATTAAATGCAGTATTCAGTCACTTAGAGGTCTTTACTTATTGACTGGGACCGAGGGAAACAGTATGTTTTGTGGTCCCGAGACCGCGAATGTTTCCCGAGGGACCACAAAACATACTGCTTTCCCGAGGTCCCAGTCAATAAGTGTTTTGTTATATACCAACTGTCAAAGAACAACAAAAAGATGGGTTTCCCGCTTTTCAAGCGCGTTTACCAACGCCAATCAAGGTTACAAAGCTCAATCAACTTCCGGTTTTGTTATTTTGTTATTGCCGGTCCACAACATATTGTTGCCTGCTGAGAGCTGTTGCCGGGGAAACATGAAAACTTGTTCACGTTCACGTGATACCCACTCGCCCAATCAGAGCACGAGAAAAATGAACTTTGACAGTTGGTATATATATAACAAATGTATTTATTATGTTGTTTCAGGTACCGGCAAAGTACCCTGTAGAATGTGAGTACTAATAATACTTGATTTGAAATACACTAGGTATTTTGAAATGGTAGATCCTGAGGTTAGACCTATAATGTAGGATCCACCAGTACCTGTAGGTCAGGCCACACACGATGGGTCCAACTCTGTGTGGCTGCACTACTCTTAGTCGAACAGTGGTGTGGGTTGTTTTACGTCCCTCCGGTGCAATGTAATGGAGTGTGTCGAACCTCCCGCACAATAGACCGGTACTCAACCAACTGAGCCAACTGTAATACAAATGTAATACAATGTTTTTTTTTATCATTACAGTTGTTTATATAGTAGTTGTCAATACAAAATGTAAAGTAACATTGCCATGCATTTCTTACAGACTTGATGCAATAAGGTGGGAGGAGGTACAGGACAAAGAAAATCTCTACTATCACCCAGACCTATTGGTAGGTTCAATTTTGGTAATGTTAAGCTCAGGGGGGGGGGGGGGGGGGGGGGGGGGGGGGGGGGGGGGGGGGACAAGGTCTGACAGACAAGGTCTCCTCTGACGGTGGGGATATTGACATTTTTTTTTTTTTATCAGCGTCTTTGAGCTATTTGAACTCCACGCTACTGTAGTTGCCTCGGTAGCTCAGTGGGTAGAGCACCTGTCATGAAATCGGGGTGTTGGGTTTGAATCCCGCTCGAGGCGTCTGATTTTTTCCGAACATTTGTTCTGTATATTCTCCATTTTTTTTTCATTTCTATTATATCATAGTTCTTATCATTTATTATTTTATTATTATTTTTATTTTTTTTTTTTTTTTTTTTATTTTTTTTTTTTTTTTTTTTATTTTTTTGGGGGGGGGGGGGGGGGGAATATTGACATCACATGTGGGAGTGTTTGATGTTCTTCAAAGTAAATATATCTACAGCTATTTGAAAAAAGGTTGGTGAAGGTTTTGTTGCATCTTGCATACTCACTGTTGTACCAAGCCCAAAATGTATTGTGGATCATATATAAATAATGTCAGCAAAATATGCTAGCTCCATAAAGACAAAGTTTGGGAAAATTGCCAGAGTCCATATTGTTGTGACCTTTCACTGACTCCATTCACATCGCCCATAGTACATTTTGGGCTTGGTATGTAAGATGCAAGATGCAACAAAACCTTCACCAACCTTTTTTGAAATAGCTGTATACAATCTTGGACAAAACTGTTGAAACACTTCTAAGCTTTTGGGTACAACTCGGCTTCCAAAGGGGATTAGCCTCTCTCCCCTCCCCTCCCCCAAAAACAATGTTGTTCGTTGTCAAAATCATGTCTAGGGTGTCTATAGTTTCCGAAACATCAACATTGAACCGAGGGGATTAAAGAAATTATATAAATTAGTGCTTTTGCGATCCTATAAGTTATCAGCTCTAATGTCTACAAAATTAGTAGTGTTTCAACGAGTTTTGTCCAAGATTGTAGTTAGATTGTATTAACCAGTCCTATTGTCCCATGGGTCCAGAATGGATTTTGATATGTTTTCATTTCCAGGGTGTCAAATATTCCCCGCAAAAAGTCAGAGTCTCGCAAAATTTTGGTCAAATTTCATGGTCTCAAAGGCTCGTTTTTCCCCCCGCAAAAAGCCGTCTCAGAATCTCGAATTTTGAAAACAAAAGAAATTGGTGGAAAAGCATCTTGGGTTTACAAAAATATGCCTTGTCTCGGAGTCTCGCAAAGTCTCGCCTTGACCATTCGATACCCGTATTTCCCACCCTCCCTGTCTCTTAGGGCTACGATGATATGCTAGTCTCCTTTGCAACGACTTTAGTTTTGTGACGCAGTGTGCTGACTATGTTCCACGATGAGACTAAAACCCGGCGGCAAAGAAAACTACTATGAGGTCACCTAAATGCAATCGTCATGATGTAGATGTAATATGATACATGTAGATGTAATATGATTTTTTGCCTCAGGATCATCTCGTGAAAGAGGGCACGTTATCTGACAATAAGCCTTTCCAAATGGCTCCAGGGGACAAGCAGGCATTTCTCTCCGTGGGAAAGAAAGGAATTGGTTGCAGGTCAGTACAAGTTGATGATTGATGATGATGACGGTGATGTAAATGATGATAATGATGATAAAGGTCGATTATGAGGACGATATCAATGATGATAATGGTTGATTATGATGATGTCAATGATGACAATGATTGATGATGATGATGTACTTGATGATGATGTCAATGATGATGTCAATGATGATGATAATGATTGGTCATGGAGGAATGAAACTGGCATTAATTATGATGACCAGCAAATGTATCAAAACTTATTCCATTGACCTCGTTATATCCTTCTTTGCCCTTCGTCCTTTATAAAATGTTGATTTACAAACTTTGCCATATGGCAGTGTCACTGCAATAGACCGCACACACCGGGAACTCCATGCACTACTCTTAGTCGAACAGTGGTGTGGGTTCTTTTACATCCCTCTGGTTCATTGTAATGGAGTGTGGAGAGACGGGACAACCATTTAACGTGGTCATGTAACAAGCTTATCGTATTTATTTTAACACTAAGTTTCCTTCATTTCCCAGTATTCGTAATGGTTTTCCTGGTCTTCCTGGTTTGTTTATCATAGCCGTCACCCAGGGTTCTATCTCAGATAAAGCAGGCATCAGGGTGAGACATTGTTACTACTTAGGGGGGGTGGGGTACAAATGTTATTGTTGTGGGGGGGAGGGGCTTGGTATCAAATAGTCTATAAACTGCTGACATGATGACAAGCAATAGGCACAATATCTAGCAGTTTGTGATGCCGCAATCAACAAACTCGCCAGAGCGACTAGTCACGGCACATGGTCCACGTAATTGTCACGTGTGATGAAGACCGCTGGCCAGCATTGTCTTAATTTTAACTTTGCCTAATTTATATGTTTAACAATAATTACAAGGATTTCTTTCTTAAAAAATCCTTTATTTACGCAAATTTAATTGACATTTCGATGTCACAACATCGAAACGTCAATTACCGGTATAGTTCGTAATATTATTCTTCGTTAACACGATTGCTAAATCGACCATTATTAAATTACATGTAGCCACATTAAAATAAATCCTCAAATAAAAGGTCTGTACGGGAAGTTATTGACCAAGTTTTTTCACACTGCCTTATGGCCCAAGCACATTACTACAGTGTAGCACGCGGGCCATAAAAAGTGGGAGGATCCATAACTTGAATCCCGTACGGACCGAACAAGCGAGGTTTAGTTAATAAGATATTTATTATATAGTTTTTCCTTACTTTTCTGTTTTCAGCGGGCCGTATGGGAAATTACGGCCAACTAATTGACCAATAAGAGCGTGTGTAGAGTATGTGCTATATAATAGACAAACTTATGTACCCCTGTTTGTAGATTGGTGACCAAATCGTTGCTGTCAACAGCAAGAATATAACAAGATTAAGTTACTCTGAGGTAGGTGATTGGGTACCCTGTGTAGTCTAAGCGACCACCCCTCATTAGCGACCTCCACATCACCTTACTTGACAACAACCTTGGGTGGTTGCTTACGAGAGGTTCGACTCTAGATATTTAAGTTAAACACTGTAATTATCTCCTCTTCTAAGTGACCACAGGTCTTGTTGAAGTGACCACAGGTCTTGTTGAAGTGACCACAGGTCTTGTTGAAGTGACCACAGGTCTTGTTGAAGTGACCACAGGTCTTGTTGAAGTGACCACAGGTCTTGTTGAAGTGACCACAGGTCTTGTTGAAGTGACCACAGGTCTTGTTGAAGTGACCACAGGTCTTGTTGAAGTGACCACCTTACATGACAACAAGGGTGGTTGCTTACAAGAGGTTCGACTGTATCTAAGTCAAACACTGTAATTATTACCTCTTGTAAGCGACCACCTTACATGACAACAAGGGTGGCCGCTAACGAGAGGTTCGACTGTATCTCAGTCAAACACTGTAATTATTACCTCTTGTAAGCGACCACCTTACATGACAACAAGGGTGGTCGCTTACGAGAGGTTTGACTGTATCTAAGTCAAACACGGTAATTATTACCTCTTGTAAGCGACCACCTCCCTTAAGCGACCACCTTACCTGACAACAAGCTAGGGTGTGGTCACTTACGAGAGGTTTGACTGTATCTAAGTCAAACACTGTAATTATTACCTCTTGTAAGCGACCACCTTACATGACAACAAGGGTGGTCGCTTACGAGAGGTTTGACTGTATCTAAGTCAAACACGGTAATTATTACCTCTTGTAAGCGACCACCTCCCTTAAGCGACCACCTTACCTGACAACAAGCTAGGGTGTGGTCACTTACGAGAGGTTTGACTGTATCTAAGTCAAACACTGTAATTATTACCTCTTGTAAGCGACCACCTTACATGACAACAAGGGTGGTCGCTTACGAGAGGTTTGACTGTATCTAAGTCAAACACGGTAATTATTACCTCTTGTAAGCGACCACCTCCCTTAAGCGACCACCTTACCTGACAACAAGCTAGGGTGTGGTCACTTACGAGAGGTTTGACTGTATCTAAGTCAAACACTGTAATTATTACCTCTTGTAAGCGACCACCTTACATGACAACAAGGGTGGTCGCTTACGAGAGGTTTGACTGTATCTAAGTCAAACACGGTAATTATTACCTCTTGTAAGCGACCACCTCCCTTAAGCGACCACCTTACCTGACAACAAGCTAGGGTGTGGTCACTTACGAGAGGTTTGACTGTATCTAAGTCAAACACGGTAATTATTACCTCTTGTAAGCGACCACCTCCCTTAAGCGACCACCTTACCTGACAACAAGGGTGGTCGCTTACGAGAGGTTCGACTGTATCTAAGTCAAACACGGTAATTATTACCTCTTGTAAGCGAGCCGACCACCTCCCTTAATCGACCACCTTACCTGACAACAAGCTAGGGTGTGGTCACTTACGAGAGGTTTGACTGTATCTAAGTCAAACACGGTAATTATTACCTCTTGTAAGCGACCACCTCCCTTAAGCGACCACCTTACCTGACAACAAGGGTGTGATGTGGAGGTTTGACTGTGTTTCGTTTGGTTTGCATCACCAGGCTGTGTACTTGCTGAAGTCATTTCAAGAACTTAACCTGATCTTGAGGCATTCGAAGGTACGAGACGTTGCAGCCTTTCTGAGTTTTCCGTTCACAGCTTATTGTCTATGCTATGTGGTGTCTTGGTGACTTGCTTCTCCTACTATTCCTTGCTTGCCTACTATTATATGCTACCTTTGTCTCTTTTGCTTGCTTTGTAGATTTTTTTTATTGTAGTTTAACATTTTTTCAAAACATTTTTTCTTGGTAGCCCACCCTCTCATTAATGCCATATTTAAACAGCCCCCCATACCCATAAAAAATGAACGGTCCTTTATGCATTTCCGCTTACCTCTCTTCCTTTCGTTGTCTCATTCATTCATTCGTTTGTTTATTCTTTGCTCGCTCGCTTGTTTTCAGTTTTCCCCATTTTTTTCTTCTTTCGTTCCTCCCTTTCTCCTTCCTTCCTTTCTTCGTTTTTCGCTGCTTCGTTCGTTTGTTCCTTCCTACATTCATTCCTCCGTCCCTCCCTCCCTTCCTTCCTTCCTTCATTCCTCCCTCCCTTTCTCACTCGTTCGTTTGTTCCTTCCTCTATTCATTTCCTTATTCCTTCCTTCGTTCCTTCGTTTCTTTCCTTCCCTCTCATATTTCTTTTCTTTTTGTGTTTTACCAGGAAGCTGAACAGTGTGTTCGTGATGAAGATTCCAAAAGCAACGAAGAAAAAGTACCAGAGTTCGCCATCCGAACACAAATTCTCTTGAAAAAAGCAGAAGAAAAAGAACGAATAGAAAAGGCCAAGTCAGAAATGCACTTTGAAGTACTTGCAAAGAATGATAATGGTGAGTGTTGTTCGATGTTATCATCATCGTCATCATTATCATTAGATTTATTTCTGTAAAACGAATAAATCATTTAGATATCGTTTATCTGTGTTACCGTTTAGTGTTCCCCTCAATAAATAAAGTCGTCGTCGTCGTCGTCATCATCATCATCATCATCATCATTATCATCATCATCATTATCATCATCATCATTATCATTATCATCATCATCATCATTATCATCATCATCATCATTATCATCATTATCATCATCATCATTATCACTATCACTAATCATCAGCATCACCAAGTAACATTACCCCTAAACCATCATCGTTATCATCATCGCCATGAACCTTTTCGTAGTTTCCCAGAATGCTTCATGATTCTGCGCGCGCAAGCGAGGTCGTATTGAGGAAAATATGACTACTGTATCTAATCAAGAACAGGAAAAAACTATTTTCTTTGCTTGAGAATTTGCATCTATCTTTATAATTCTTCTTACGCACTTTTAATTTAAAAGTCTAAGTTTTTTACTGGATTTCTTCATTCTCTCTTAATATTTTCGATCTATTTTGTACCCTGACCTCGCTTGCGCGCGCAGAATCATGAAGCATTCTGGGAAACTACGAATAGGTGCATTGCAATCAGCAGCAGCATCTCCACAATCATCATCGCCATCATCGTCATCACTCATCGGCGGCATCACCATCACTACCACTAACACACGCCGTTATCCACACCATCTTTTTTCTTCTCAATCCCTTTCCTTTCTATTCGTTGTTTCATGTCGTTTATATCGTTCACATTTTCGATTCTTGCAACAACAGGATACATGTAATAGAAACAAAGGAAAAAAAAAAATTTTTTACAATCAAATTTTTATCCAAAAATTACAAAAATTTTACAACATTTCTCGAAACAAGTTATTTATAATTAATTTAGAAATGTTGAACTTTTTATATATATTTACAATTCAGATATCAAGAAATATGTTCATTAATTACACATGAATATTGCTGGAGATTATGACGTTGTTGATTTAGGTGTCATTCCATCGTTCATCCTCATCGCCACTGTCTGAGGCGTAGTAGTTTGGATCTGCTTCGATGGCATTCCATTCCTTGTCAAATTCGTCTTCCTCCTCAACCTCCTTCTGTTGCTTGGCAGCTCTTGCTCTGAGTCTCTGTGCGTGAGATTCTCGCTGTCGCTGCTTATGTACGACTCTTCGTACTGCTCTATCTCTGTTGGCTTTGACGGTGTTCATCTTTCTCTGGCTGTGCTCGTCTGTTTGCTGTGCCTTTGCAAAACGCTGTGCCTCGACTAACTTACTTCGCGCGTTGTTGAGCCCCTTGTTGGCCCGCGTCTTCACAAGTTCAATCTGTGCTTCTCGTTTTGCTGCAGCACGAGCATGTTTTCCCGCTAACTTGGCTGCTTTGTTCAGTCTTTCTGCTTCCTCTTCGTCGGACTTATTTTTGTGTTTTAGTTCTACAGACACACTAGCGGTCTTTCTTCTCGTTTCAAGGAAGGCTTCTCTGTTTTCTATAGCCTTGGCCAGTTTCAGCTCGGCTAACTTGGCTACCTTGGCCAGTCTTTCTAATTCTTCGTACTCTTGGCTTTGCTTCGCCTCTACAGACCTCATAGAAGCCTTTCTTCTGTTTTCAAGCTGTTTGTTTCTATTTCTTTCCGCCTGAGCTTGCTTCTCCAAAAGCATGTCCATTGTAAGAACCGGTAGTTTGGGATCTTTTTCAAGTTTACCGGGACAAGATCTCTTTAGACCTTTGGCCACGATGTTCCCGTCAAGGTCCAAGTCGTAACTCAACCACGTTGGAGTCTGACATCTTTGCTTTTCGTTGCTCATGCGCGAAAAGCTTAACTCTGTTTGCGTGAAGACACTTTTCTTCAGAAGAGCGTTTTCTTCGTCTAGTAAAGTCTGTGCTCGTTTTAACAGCTGCTGGCTGAAAGGACAGGCTTTTAAAGGAACTGGACTAACTTTGTTAGTCCGTTTGAGCTTTAAATTGGAAAAACAAGCTCCCATTTTTGGCTTAAATGATAAATTTCGCGAGTGATTAAATATATGTCTGAAGTGTTCAAAATTAGGTTTTCAATTCTAAATTAATTTGACGTCATGCAGCTATTATGACGTCAGTGCATTCGCGCGCGCATGAACTTCGGAGCACGCTAAGAATTGTGGGATATCAAAAATGGCGGTCGCCTTCTCAGTTTGTTTGTTTTGTTTGTTTATTTTGTTTGTTTATTTTGTTTGTTTATTTTGTTTGTTTATTTTGTTTGTTTATTTTGTTTGTTGTTCTTCTCCTTCTTCTTCTTCTTCTTCTCCTTCTTCTTCTTCTTCTTCTTCTCTCTTCTTCTTCTCCTTCTTCTTCTCCTTCTTCTTTCTTCTTCTTTTTCTTCTGCTTCTTCTTGTTCTTGTTCTTGTTCTTCTTCTTCTTCTTCTTCTTCTTCTTCTTCTTCTTCTTCTCCTTCTTCTTCTTCTTCTTCTTCTTCTTCTTCTCTTCTTCTTCTTCTTCTTCTTCTTCTTCTTTTCTTCTTCTCTTCTTCTTCTCTTCTTCTCCTTCTTCTTCTTCTTCTTCTTCTTCTTCTTCTTCTGCTTCTTCTTCTTCTTCTTCTTCTTTGTTCTTCTTCTTCTCCTTCTCCTTCTCCTTCTTCTCTTTTCTTCTTTTTTTTCTTCTTGTTTCTTCTTCTCTTCTTCTTCTTCTTCTTCTTCTTCTTCTTCTTCTTCTTCTTCTTCTTCTTCTTCTTCTTCTTCTTCTTCTTCTTCTTCTTCTCCTTCTCCTTCTCCTTCTCCTTCTCCTTCTCCTTCTCCTTCTTCTTTCTTCTTCTTCTGCTTCTTCTTCTTCTTCTTCTTCTTCTTCTTTTTTCTTCTTCTTCTTCATTTTCTTCTTCTTCTTGTTCTTGTTCTTTCTCTCCTTCTTCTTCTTTCTTCTTCTTCTCCTTTCTCTTCTTCTGCAGCAGCGGCATCTCTTCATTCTTCATTTCTTTTTTTTTTCTTCCCTTCTTGTTCTTGTTCTTGTTTACGGTTTCTTGTTGTTCTTGTTCTTCTTGAACTTCAATATATATTTTCTTAACAGACTTCTTCTTGTTCTTCTTGTTCTTCTACCCTCTTCTTGTTCTTCTTCTGTATCTTCTTCTTGTCTTCTTCTTAAACAACTCTTCTTCTTCTTTCTTGTTCTTCATTGTAAATCTTTGTATTCAATTTCCTTCTTCTTCTACTTAAGCGACCACCTCCCGTTCATTTTCCTAGGGTGGTCGCTTGCAAGAGGTTTCCTATCTCTTCTTCTTTCTTCTTTTTCTTCTGCTTCTTCTTGTTCTTGTTCTTCTTCTTCTTCTTTTCTTCTTCTTCTCCTTCTCCTTCTCCTTCTTTCTTCTTCATTTTCTTCTGCTTCTTCTTGTTCTTGTTCTTCTTCTTCTCCTTCTTCTTCTTGTCCTTCTTCTTCTTCTCCTTCTTCTTCATCTTCTTCTTCTGCAGCAGCGGCATCTCAGTTCATTCATCATCATCATCATTGTCATCATCATCATCACCACTTTCTGTCCCTTCTCCCAGTTTTCCATCCACAGTCTACAATCACCTTGTTCTTAGTTTACGGTTTCTGTCGTTTCGTGACTTGAATTGCTGAAAAATTACTGTGAGAAATGAACTGCAATATATATTTCTTTAACAGACGATCAGCACCCAAACAAAGACACTCTAGAAGTTGCGAAAATGTCATTTAGCGATATGACACCCAACACAAGAAAACGGGCATTGTTCAGAGAAGGGTATGTAAACTACCCTCTACAAACAACCACCTCTTGTAACAACAAGGGTGGTCGCTTACAACAGGTTTGACTGTATCTCAGACAAACACTGTAATTATTACCTCTTGTAAGCGACCACCTCCTATAAACAACTAACTTACTTGACAACAAGGGTGATTGCGACCACCATTGTAAATACCTTTGTATTGCCAATTTCTCGCTCAAACACTGTAATTATTACCTCTTGTAAGCGACCACCTCTCCGTAAGCGACCACCTCATTTGAGCGACCACCTCCCACAAGCGACCACCTTACCTGACAACAATGGTGGTCGCTTACGAGAGGTTCGACTGTATTTAAGTCAAAACACTGTAATTATTACCTCTTGTAAGCGACCACCTCCCATAATCGATTTCGATCACTGACAAAACCCATAAGCGACCACCTCATTTGAGCGACCACCTTGCCTGACAACAATGGTAGTTTAGAGCTACTATGAGAGGTTCGACAAAAACTGTATAATTCCATGTACAATCATCAACACAGTTAATAACTACTCTGTTTTACCTGTATAGTTTCCAGGTTATTGGTTCTGCTACCTCTCTCGGTGAAACTGCTTTATGCCATCAACATCTCCGCCATTGAACCCAAGCAACTTCGAAGTAAGTCAAATTCATTGCTTTGTATTTCAAAAGTCACATGTAGGCCATTACACAGGGATCCCGCACTACATTTCTATGCACAGGGAGCCCAATATAATCCATGTGCGTGATTAAAAAAGGGTGCTTGTTTATTATATTTTTATTATTCTAAATAGCCTATGGTGGGCAGTAATGTGGTCGAACCTCTCTAAGCGACCACCTCTTGTAAGCGACCACCTCCCGTCTTACCTGACAGCAAGGATGGTCGCTTACGAGAGGTTCGACTGTATCTCAGTCAACACTGTAATCATTGCCTCTTGTAAGCGACCACCTCACATAAGCGACCACCTTACCTGACAACTATGGTGGTCGCTTACGAGAGGTTCGACTGTATCCAAGTCAAACACTGTAATTATTACCTCTTGTAAGCGACCACCTCCCATAAGTGACCACCTTACCTGATAACAAAAAATCTTGTTATTGTCATTCTTGCTAATAGTATCTCGATATTCTCACTTTAGTTTGAGACTGATGTTCTAAAAGGAAGAGAAGCCAAATTTGTATCCGTTAAAAAGGTCAGTCAAGTTACATCTGAACGAAATCACTGCTACTTTAAGGTGCGGTAATACGGGCAACAAAATCCTGCAACTTGTCACGCAACATTCAGATTGTTGCGTTGCAAGTTGCAGAGCAATGTTTCTCGTATTACTATCGTTTGCGCAACTTGTCGCGCAACAAATTAAATTTTCGGAGTTAATTGCAGGGTGCAAAACTTTGTTGCATGAAGTAGAAAGAGCTTCTACTTTGCGCAACAAATTTTTGCAACCTGCAACACGAAAATGTGTTGCGCGACAAGTTGCGCGAACGATGGTAATATTGCTCTGCAACTTGCAACGCAACAATCTGAACAATAAGAATTGTGAAGTTACAGTCAGGTAACATAATGACAAGAATATAGGTGTTGTCTCTGACTTGAAGTTTATAATTATTATTGAAAAATATTTTTCAAACAGACGTTTCGGTCTCTGATCAGAGACCTTCTTCAGTGTGATGGAAAACGTTAAAATACGTATTTGAACGTTTTCCATCACACTGAAGAATGAATGAATGAAAACCTTTATTTAAACAGGGTATTCCCTTCAGTAACAAAACGTACTGCTGTCAATGGGAGCCCTATATAATCTATCTCTCCCCCTACTTGAATGAATGAATGAAAACCTTATTTAAACAGGGTATTCCCTTCAGTCACGTACTGCTATCAATGGGAGCCCTATATAATCTATCTCTCCCCCTACTCATGAATGAATGAAAAACTTTATTTAAACAGGGTATTCTGCCCGTACTCGAGAAGGTCTCTGATCTCCCTAAACGTACCGAAACTTTTTTCAAGAGACATGAGATTTTGTTGCCCGTATTACTGCACCTTTACATGTAATTTTAACGTAATTATTACACAACGCCGTCCATCACACTGAAGAAGGTCTCTTATCAGAGACCGAAACGTCTGTTTGAAACTATAGTGTTTTTTCAATAATAATTATAAACTTCAAGTCAGAGACAGATTGAACCAAACACCTATATTCTTGTATAACTATAGAGTGTGACAGACTGCACATTTATTACAATGCCATCTTGGCCCATTACACAGGTAACCCAAGTTGCACTTTCATTTTGTTGCCCGTATTACTGCTACCTTTAGTCAATGTAATAGAGTGTGACAGAACAGATTGAACCACATTATTACATAAAGCCGCCATCTTGGCCCATTACACAGGGAACCCAACTGCATATCCGAACTACACAGGGTACCCAATACACTACAATATTTCAGTCAGTTGTGCTCATGACACTATAGAGTGTGACAGACAGACAGATTGAACCACATTTATTACATAAAGCCGCCATCTTGGCCCATTACACAGGTAACCCAACTGTATATGTGAACTACACAGGGTACCCAATACACTACAATATTTCAGTCAGTTGTGCTCATGACACTATAGAGTGTGACAGACAGACAGATTGAACCACATTTATTACATAAAGCCGCCATCTTGGCCCATTACACAGGTAACCCAACTGTATATGTGAACTACACAGGGTACCCAATACACTACAATATTTCAGTCAGTTGTGCTCATGACACTATAGAGTGTGACAGACAGACAGATTGAACCACATTTATTACATAAAGCCGCCATCTTTGGTCCATTACACAGGTAACCCAACTGTACCCATATATTTCGAACTACACAGGGTACCCAGATTGAACCACATTTATTACTAAACCATCTTGGCCCATTACACCACTACTAGTCAGTTGTGTGTTATACTCTATCGTGCTCATGACACTATAGAGTGTGACAGACAGACAGACAGACTGAACTCTTAACGTTTAATACACAACGCCGCCATCTTGGCCGATTACACAGGGAACCCAACTGCATATCCGAACTACACAGGGTACCCAATACACTACAATCTTTCCACTAGAGTGTGACAGACAGACAGACAGACAGACTGAACTCTTAACGTTTAATACACAACGCCGCCATCTTGGCCGATTACACAGGGAACAACCAACTGCACATGTGAACTACACAGGGTAGCCAAAACATAGAATCCAAAATACGGTAAAAAATACTCTTCTTTCCACTAGAGTGTGACAGACAGACAGACAGACTGAACTCTTAACTTTTAAATACACAACGCCGCCATCTTGGCCGATTACACAGGGAACCCAACTGCACATGTGAACTACACAGGGTACCCAATACAATACAATCTTTCTAATCAGGTGACTGACCTTGGCATTGTGCTTGAAGAAGAGAACGGTGGAATTTATATCAAGTCAATATCGAGTGCTGGGGCTGTCGCGGAAGACGGTGAGTCTAGTTTAGAACTTATTCCCCATTCATCACACCATGTTTGCCGTGTGTGGAAAATACATTGGAAGACTGGGTACTAGTGCTATACACAGGAAAATTTTGCAGATTCCCAATAGACCTTTTTACCGATACGGCGGCCATCTTGAATTATGAAGAAATTATGGGATGCCCAGGGTGCAAGCTAGTAACCATTTGGCCTTGAAAAACTACGAAAACCTAATTTAAAGCAATGAATTTGTACAAAATTATACAACAATACACAACACATGTAGATATTAAGTCACACAACACTATGGCTAGAGTGACATAGAAAAATAATATATTGGCGCGACTCCACTCTCTACAGTTTTTGGATCATTTGCACCCTGGGCATCCCATAATGTTTTAGCCAAAACAATAGAATCCAAAATGGCCGCCGTATCGGTAAAAAGGTCTATTGGGAATGAAATGGGAATTTTCACAATATTGGGAAAATCCCTTTGCAAACCCATCAATTTCCCCATAAAACCCCCAAAAATTCACATTTTGGGAATCTGCAAAATTTTCCTGTGATAACCATTGAGATAGCAGTTCTAAAATTTTGACAATTGATGTTATCTCCAATTTAAAAACTGTATAGTCTATCCAATGTGCTGGAGAAAGAACGTTGAATCCATTCAAGTGATATTTCCACTAGTCTTTCATCGAGGGCAAACACCTCGAAAAACTTGTAACTAATTCAGCCAATCAAAACACTCGAACCCAGTCTTACAACATTTGCCACACAAACAGGTTTTCGAATCGTTTACGTGTTGACGGAAAGTCAAAATGTGACTTCAAGACAAGAGTTTGGGCTTGCTGTGGTGTTACGAAAATATCTGCTCACGCATGCGCATACATTATTTGTCGCTCTCAAGAAATGGCTCCAAGACAAGAGTTTGGGCTTCCTGTGGTGTCACGGAAACGTCTGCTCGCGCATGCGCACACATTATTTGTCGCTCTCAAGAAATGACTCCAAGACAAGAGCCTGCTCACGCATGCGCATACATTATTATTTATCACTCTCAAGAAATGGCTCCAAGACAAGAGCTTGGGCTTCCTGTGGTGTTACGGAAACTTCTGCTCGCGCATGCGCACATGTTAATCACCGCTGGCCAGTGGTGTTGTATGATATTTGTATTTCTATTCAGGTGGCATTGAAGTCGGTGATCAGTTACTCAACGTAGAAGGTACAAGTCTACTTGGTGTCACTAAAGAACAAGCAGAACAAGAGCTGAAGGAAGCCATGAGCAGACGCGTGGTATGTTGATGGAGGTCGATCCTCTCCTAACCCTACCTCGTTACCAGGGGCTTCTCTGAATTCGTGGAGGCCGCCATCTTGATTTGTGATGACGTCATCTTGATTGGTGATGACGTCATCTTGATTGGTGATGACGTCATCTTGATTGACGATGACGTCATCTTGATTGGTGATGACGTCATCTTGATTGGTGATGACGTCATCTTGATTGGTGATGACGTAACATTGTTGCTCGACAATTATGCAGTTTTCTACGGCATGTTTGGCAGCTATTTTTAGCAGGAGTAGTTATAACCCCCCGATATAGAGCCCTTAGGGAGGGGAGGGGTGGTTATCTCAAATCCCTTCGTTCTCGTTTTGCATGCTTACGCTTCCTAATACTGTATTCTCACATGTTCTCTTTGTTTTCTTCAGAGCGTGTTAGACATTGTAGTCGCCAAGTCAGACAGAATAGGGGGCGCTGACATCGAAGTGTAAGTACAATAATATAGAATCTACATATATCAATAGCTAGGATTTTGAGGGGGGGGGGGGGGGGGGGGGGGGGGGGGGGGGAGGGGGAGGCGGGGGAGGGTGTGGATTCACCCCAAAAAGGAATTGTTGCGCGCGCCGATTTTTTGTATTAAAAATCCAATGTCCAAAAACAATGTCCAGTCGATGGGAGGTCGTACGCGTGACGAAATGGCCGTCAAAATCTTCAAAATGTTCGGCTAACATACAGAAATGGTAGTATGAGTAATGGCCGACGTATGCTACATTAGCTGTTGCAATGTAGTACAATACGCGTTAATCTAATCTTTAAACAGTGTTAAAAATGCTATGTTTATGGCTCGGCAACTAATGCTATGGGCTCCGTGCATGTGCGTTTCCGATGTCGTGCCGAAGATAAACGACATAGAAACGATTCAGTGCCGAAGACCCGATATAACTACGATGCTTCGCATGGCTATCTCTAATGACTTCAAATACATTAACATTAATGAATAACATTTAATTTGATAAGCGACTGACTCCAAGAGAGTATATGCCATTGATAATGCTAAAAAGCAGCTAAAATAATACTAAAATCGCAGAGAAACTAATCCACTAAAACCGCTACCAAATTATCGGCTAATACCACAGGCAGTCCAACCATTGCTTTTGAGGCTATTTAATAATAAATATAAATACATTTATATTCGCGCGTCTTTTTTGATGGGTTTTCTGTGGTAGAGCGCTCCCGCGATATACGATACGTTGGGTTTCCTGTGCATAGAAATGTATGATGTTGGGCTCCCTGTGCGCGTCCCGCAAGAAGCGTCCGCAGCAATGTACATAGTGAAACAGTTTCAATATACACATATACTGCGGGACGCGCGGGTCGCGCACAGGGAGTCCAACATTATACCTTACTCAACACAGGAAGCCCACTATGATACGTATTGCGAGCGCGTGCGCTCTACCACAGGAAACCCATCAAAAAAAGACGCGCGCTCTACCACAGGAAACCCATCAAAAAAGACGCGCGCTCTACCACAGGAAACCCATCAAAAAAGACGCACGCTCTACCACAGGAAACCCATCAAAAAAAGACGCGCGCTCTACCACAGGAAACCCATCAAAAAAAAGACGCGCCAATATAAATGTATTTATATTTATTATTAAATAGCCTCAAAAACAATGGTTGGGCTGCCTGTGCTAACACCTACTGATAAATTAATACGATTAATAAATTATTAATTAAACTTTAATAAAATCCTGAAAAAAAATATCGCTTTTTCCTCAGATACAACACTTGGCTGTGATCAATCTTCCTACAATAAACTGACCAATAATCATAGTATAATCCATCAAGGACCGGTCCGCGTAACGATATAAAAGTGTCACGTGATATGCTATATTGCATGAATGTAGATAGTATAGAACATAAATTAATAATTTAAAAAAGGTAGGGGGTGGGGGTGGGGGGAATTTTTAAGAGGGTGGTACTTAATTTAATTTTTTAATTTTTTAATTTATTCAAATTCCAAATGCATTACATTCACAGTGAATCTAATGAATCTGAGGAGGACCTAAACAGAATTCAAGATTCCCTACTATAGGCCACCTAAGATGGGGAGAACATCCACTTTGGGGGATGAGGCGGGGGAGAGAGGAGAAGAACATCCACTTTGGGGGATGGGGAGAGGGGGAGAGGAGAGGAGGAGAACATCCACTTTGGAGGATGGGGTGGGGAGAGGAGGAGAACATCCACTTTGGGGGATGCGGCCGGGAGAGGAGGAGAACAACCACTTTGGGGGATGGGGCCGGGGTGAGGAGGAGAACATCCACTTTGGGGGATGGGGCGGGGGAGAGGAACCCCAAGCCAAACTTGTACCCAGTCTCTTCTCTCCTATGGTGAGATGAGCAGGGCGTGGGCTTCAGTTTTGAAAATCATTAATGAAATAAAGATTTCAGAGTTTATTCAACCGATTTGAATGTGACGTCATGGCGGCCATGTTGGATTCCGATAACAAAGCATTCCTCATTAGCTTCTCTTGTTTGTACCACCAACATGGTTGCACGTGACGTCATGGTGGCCATGTTGGTGCCCGATAACAAAGCATTCCTCATTAGCTTCTCTTGTTTATACCACCAACAGGGTTGCACGTGACGTCATGGCGGCCATGTTGGTTCCCGATAACAAAGCATTCCTCATTAGCTTCTCTTGTTTCTACCACCAACATGGTTGCACGTGACGTCATGGTGGCCATGTTGGTGCCCGATAACAAAGCATTCCTCATTAGCTTCTCTTGTTTGTACCACCAACATGGCCGCTTCGTTTAAATGTCCAGGGTTAGATAATAGTAGTATAAATCCCGCAGATATTGCAGGTGTACATGTGACGTCATGGCGGCCATGTTGGTTCCCGATAACAAAGCATTCTTCATTAGCTTCTCTTGTTTGTACCACCAACATGGCCGCTGCGTCTTTGTACTTTAAATGTCCAGGGTTAGATAATAGTAGTATAAATCCCCCAGATATCGCTGGTGTACATGTGACGTCATGGCGGCCATGTTGGTTCCCGATAACAAAGCATTCCTCATTAGCTTCTCTTGTTTTAACCAACATGGTTGTACGTGACGCCATGGAGGCCTTCTTAGCTTCTCTTGTTTGTACCACCAGCATGTTTGACCCACGTTATTTAATCTCGTGTCCAGACCACGTTTCTCTTGGTCTCGCTGCTGACCAAGACTGAGGAACGTGTGCTCTCTGGACTCGAAATCACTACTGCGCAGTTTTAGACACAATACGGCAAATAAGTCGCAAGGAAACTAAATCATTTATTAGTTTAATGACTTGATTTGTTAGCAATTATAAAACTTTTTACAGAAAAGTTAAAACTTTTTAAAACAAGCATCACTTTGGAATATTTTGGAGCTACGAAAGTGTTTTTTTACCCGGTAAGTTTTATGCCCTGTAATATTACTACTGAACAAGGCTATTTTGAGATTGTTTTTCGCTTTGTAACAACAAGTTTTAATTAGTGAGTTTGTTGTGGCGAGGCCATTTTGTTAGGAAACGGCGAAATCCGCCATTTTTTCCTAATCCGGGACTTTTTCTCGGTGATAATTTTTTTTACCACAGGGAGCCCACAAAAACAGTTGCAATCTCGCTCTGATTTGAAGAAATAAAATACAATGACGATATAACAGAATTTGCTGAAATAAAACTTCAACAGAAATACACTCGTCAAAATAAAATTGTTTTTGATAAAAGGTTAGATTGGGCTCCCTGTGGTATGGGTTAATGAGATTTTGAATATTTTACTTCGAGGATAAAAATAACCACCAACGTCACAACGGCAGCAAACAGGAATAAACAGGTAAAAAACCGGTTTAGTATGTTTGCCACCATGACCCATTGTTCTTTTATTTTGTCGGTCTCTTCTTCGTTTTGCACTTTTTTCGTCAGAATATTCAAAGCTTCGTTGTCTTCGTCGTCCGTAGCTTGGACTTCGGTCTTTCTTTCTGATTGTTTATCTGTGGAGTTAAAATTACAAATTTAATTCAAGACTTAAAAAAAAAAATTATAATAATAATTTTGAAATAATTTTGAAAAAATGGAAAATTTATTTCTTGAAGTTTTTAAAAATTGTTTACGGAATGTGGCATTTAAATCTTTTGTTTTTACTCATTTTATTATTACTTAAAACTAATATAAGTAAAAATAATAATAATAATAAAAAAGAGAGGGGCCTGACCGGGAATTGAACCCGGGACCTCTCGCACCCTAAGCGAGAATCATACCACTAGACCATCAGGCCAATGTGAATACTTCCGGGTCAGTGTTTGCCTTTTGTAGCAGTACTTACGTTTCCTCCATTTGTTTGAATATTTAACTTCGACGAGTTCTTCTTTGTTGATATTTTCTTGGACTTCTATCGTCCTTGGTTTGATAGTCTGTCGTGTGCCGTACATCACCAGGCGTGCAAGGAAACCCAATATACCTTTCTGCAAAGATAAAATACACCTTGGTTGGGTTACCTGTGTATTGTGGAAACACCTGGTAGTTGGCAGGTGCTTTGCTGGTGGTTGTTGTGGGTTACCTGTGCCGCAAATACCACAGGTATCCCGAGTATTGTGAGGTTTTTCTTTTAAAATAGATAGCAACTATGTTAATGACTTTTTGGGGAGAAAATCTCACTGATTTCAGTTCTTCTTTAGCCCTATGACAATCCCTTATTTGGAGCGAAAATCCCTTATTTGGTAACTAAATTCCTTATTTGGAAACTAAATTCCTTATTTGGAAACACAATTCTCTATTTGGTAACTAAATTCCTTATTTGGAAGCAAAATTCCTTATTTGGAAACTAAATTCCTTATTTGGAAACTAAATTCCTTATTTGGAAACGAAATTATTTATTTGGAATTCATTGTTTCTTCACAACTGAGTATAGTATTTAGTCTTTAGCCTGCTGATAGTTCCTTATTTGGTACAAAAATTCCATATTTGGTAAGCCTTAACTCGTCCCCAGTCTCCGCAACGACCAACAGTGTTTTTTTAGATGTTGGGTTGCCTGTGGTCAGACAGACACCACAGGGAGCCCGGTACCTACCTTAATCCAAGGTGGTAGAGGATCTGCGCTGTGATACACAAGCCTTAGGATCCAACTCATGGCCACCAAGCAACAGACCACCTCAAGCACTGTACAGCAGTAGTACTTGGCTAACAGAGGCAGCTCGCTTGAAGAGGGCATGGTTGCTTCTAACATGAGGAAGAACACGGCTAGAGACAGTAGAATAGTCACGCCAACAGCCATACGCTCGCCTGATTCTAATGATCGGAAAACACAATAAGGGAATTAGCATTTTACCCAGTAATCCTTCGCGAACCTAAATCAGTACTACTCACATCTACAAACTGTTTGACACGTTCACATAAATCAGTAAAGCAGGCAACAGCTTCATACTTAACCTAAATCAATACTACTCACATCTACAAACTGTCTGACACGTTCACATAAATAAAGCAGGTAACAGCTTCATGCTTAAAGTGCCTATAACCCCTGTGAGATTGTTTTAAAAATCTATTCAATATAAGCTGAATAGGGGAATAGTTGGTGGGTTCAGTATTTTGTAATTTGAACCTTGCGTTTATGAGTTATAGAGGTTTGAAATCTCAATATGCAAATTTGATGACGTCTACTAAGACTTCATTTATTATACAAAAACGCCCTTGTGCTGATTATTGACATTTGAAAACTTACAGAATATTTTCACAGTCTTTATAAATGATTTTATAACTTTTTCTCCATTTCAAAAAATAAGCTCTTCTTGAAAAAGTCTATATAAGTTACGGCAAATTCCTGGGTTGACGTCATCAAATTTGCATATTGAGATTTCAAACCTCTATAACTCATAAACGCAATGTTCAAATCACAAAATACTGAACCCACCAACTATTCAGCCTAAATTCAGCCTAAACTTTAACCTAAATCAGTACTACTCACATCTACAAACTGTCTGACACGTTCACATAACTGAATAAAGCAGGCAACAGCTTCATACTTAACCTAAATCAGTACTACTCACATCTACAAACTGTCTGACACGTTCACATAAATAAAGCAGGCAACAGCTTCATACTTAACCTAAATCAGTACTACTCACATCTACAAACTGTCTGACACGTTCACATAAATAAAGCAGGCAACAGCTTCATACTTAACCTAAATCAGTACTACTCACATCTACAAACTGTCTGACACGTTCACATAAATAAAGCAGGCAACAGCTTCATACTTAACCTAAATCAGTACTACTCACATCTACAAACTGTCTGACACGTTCACATAAATAAAGCAGGCAACAGCTTCATACTTAACCTAAATCAGTACTACTCACATCTACAAACTGTCTGACACGTTCACATAAATAAAGCAGGCAACAGCTTCACACTTGCAAATTTTGACGTTTTCAAAACTCTCTTTTCTAAAGTTTCTACCAGGTATTAGTGGTTTATGCGCGCAAAGGATTACTGGGTAAAATGCACTGATCCGCCATCTTGTTCTGTACTGTGGATTGATCTGTGAAGCACTTTAACAAGTCTCCAAAGAGAGCACAAACGTACCTGCTGGTGTCAGAAAGACAAGCAAAGTGAGGAATGCAATGACAGCACAGGGAAGGATAAAGTTCATGATGTAGAACAGGCTCCTTCTATCGATGTGAAGACGATACGTGATTCGTGCCACGTCGTTACCACAGCAGATGTGGGATACCTGTGTCCTCTCCGATGTCGCCTCTGTCAATTTCCACTCGCCGTTTCTCGAGTAACGTGTAGTATCGACCTTTCTTTGATATGATTGGATGTCAATTTCTGTGACGTCATGATTCCAAGATCCAAAAATTAGCTGACAAACCTTGAAAGAAAAAGGTAGAATAGCCGTCGAACCTCTATTTAACGACCACCTCTACAAACGGCCACTTCTATATAACGACCACCTCTACACAACGACCACCTCTACACAACTTCCACCTCTACTAACGGCCACCTCTATTTAACGACCACCTCTAGCAACTGCCACCTCTACACAACGACCACCTCTACACAACGGCCACCTCTACACAACGACCACCTCTACACAACGACCACCTCTACACAACGACCACCTCTACACAACGACCACCTCTACACAACGACCACCTCTACACAATGGTCACAACAGTTTGTCCCGAGGTGGTCGTTGTAGAGAGGTTCGACTGTACAATGAACATGCTTTAGATGAAGGGATACAGTAATGTAGAAAATAATAATTATGGTGGTGATGAAAATACTATGATGATGGTGTTGATAATGATGGTGATGACAATGATGGTGAGGGAGATGACAATGATGATTGTGGTGATGATTGTGATGATGATGACAATGATGGTGAGGGAGATGACAATGATGATTGTGGTGATGATTATGATTGTGATGATGATGACAATGATGGTGAGGGAGATGACAATGATGATTGTGGTGATGATTATGGTGGTGATGATGATGACAATGATGGTGAGGGAGATGACAATGATGATTGTGGTGATGATTATGATTGTGATGATGATGACAATGATGGTGAGGGAGATGACAATGATGATTGTGGTGATGATTATGATTGTGATGATGATGACAATGATGGTGAGGGAGATGACAATGATGATTGTGGTGATGATTATGATTGTGATGATGATGATGGTGAGGGAGATGACAATGATGATTGTGGTGATGATTATGATTGTGATGATGATGACAATGATGGTGAGGGAGATGACAATGATGATTATGATTGTGATGATTATGATTGTGATGATATTGATTATGATGGTGATGACGATGACTACGTTATTGGTGATGATGATCTTGTATAACAGCTGACCCATACCTGCTCATCAAATGGAAAATAGCTCACGTGGATGGTACAGGCACTTTGGATTACCGTGGGGACCAGCCACGATACATTGCCATCGTACTTCACATGCGCTCGTGGTTTTACGCTTTTGACATGATTATGCGCTCTGCAAGAAAGATGCATCAATACGAAGGGTGCATAGGAACAGCTTAAACAGGTAATATTGAGGTGGATGTCTCTGCATGTGAAAATGATCATTTTGCGTTCTTGTCATCTCATTCGTCTAAACCTCTCCTCTCCTCTCCTCTCCTCTCCTCTCCTCTCCTCTCCTCTCCTCTCCTCTCCTCTCCTCTCCTCTCCTCTCCTCTCCTCTCCTCTCCTCTCCTCTCCTCTCCTCTCCTCTCCTCTCCTCTCCTCTCCTCTCGTCGTTACTTGAGCAGTTACTTACTTATTATACAGAATAATCGGTGGTATCCAAATATCGTTTGCTTCTAAGTTGATTCCTTTCAATCCTCCGTACTCGCTAGGGTTCCATGTCATTAACTGATCCTTCCACGTCTGAAACACAAAAATGTTTCCCTTTAAGCGAGTTAATTTCAAGCCTTTGTGGTATGTACGATATAATTTCTCGTGATGTCTGTACATCACTGTTACACACGTCATGTACTCGCTTCCCTCTTTGGCTATATTGTGCGTCTGTACATTCATACTGCCCCCCCCCCCCCCCCCCCAGTATAGCATCGGTACCACCCCTCCCCTCCCTATGGGTGCCATACTGGGGGGTGGGGATTAATTACTTGCCGGCAGAATTATTGTAGAATGCTCTTACCATTTGCAGTCGTACGTTTGTTGTTATCACCATGTTCTTCTCGTCCTGAACAAAAACAAAATCAGAACTTATGACACTTGCTCCATATTACATTTGAACACATCAGCCTCCCCTCCATAATTTAATACAGTTGAACCTCCGGTTGCGACCACTCTCGTAGGCGACCACCTCTCGTAAGCGACCACCTCTCGTAAGCGACCAGTTTTCCAAAATACCAAAAGTTCAGTTCTAAGTCAAATCACAATAGCTGGAACCTCTCGTAAGCGACCACAAAGCTTGACATTTTGGGTGGTCGCTTACGGGAGGTTCGACTGTACTTGCGACATTTGAACACCGGCCTCACCCCACCCCCATGATCTCAATACCTACGACATATTAACACCTCACCTACCCCCTGACGACCCTATACTTTTTCTCCGCTTTTAGCTGAAGTGTGAATTGTAAATTTAGGCCTTTTATATTTTTATATTTTTTATCCCTGATTTTTAATTATAATGATTTTATAAATTGAATCTGAAAAACCCTTCGAGGAGCCTTCAATAAAGTATATGTATATATGTACTTACGACATTTGATAACTGTCTAAGAAAAAGACCATGATGCACCACGACCGGGGTACTATGGTTCTTCACCGGTCGAAACTTTGGTGAATAGCGAGTTTCGTTGAGCAGGAATCTTGTCAATCGATCTTCGTTCGTAATGCCTTTTGTTCCTAAAAAAAATATCAAAACTCCATGAATCGATAATCGTTCGTAATGCATTTTGTTCCTAAAAATGTTGTTATCAAAACTATCTTTATTTGCCTTCAAAGTACTATCAACCAGAGAGTATTCTATTGCTTGGTTTCAATCAGCTGGTAAAAGTCCATGAATCTCAATATCTGCCTTCAAATGACAGGCAAACGCTGCCCTTCATGTACTATCAACCAGAGAGTATTCTATTGCTTGGTTTCAATCAGCTGGTAAAAGTCCTTGAATCTCATTATATGCCTTCAAATGACGGAGGCAAACACTGTCCTTCATTTGCTATATCAACCAGAGAGTATTCTATTGCTTGGTTTTCAATCAGCTGGTAAAAGTCTATGAATCTCGTTATCTGCCTTCAAATGACAGGCAAACACTGCCCTTCATGTACTATCAACCAGAGAGTATTCTATTGCTTGGTTTTCAATCAGCTGGTAAAAGTCTATGAATCTCGTTATCTGCCTTCAAATGACAGGCAAACACTGCCCTTCATGTACTATCAACCAGAGAGTATTCTATTGCTTGGTTTCAATCAGCTGGTAAAAGTCCTTGAATCTCATTATCTGCCTTCAAATGACAGGCAAACGCTGCCCTACATGTGCTATAACCAGAGAGTATTCTATTGCTTGGTTTCAATCAGCTGGTAAAAGTCCTTGAATCTCATTATCTGCCTTCAAATTACAGGAAAACATTGCCCTTCATTTGCTATCTGCTGTAGAGTTGTATTTTAGAAGAGTCTACGAATCTCACGATATCTTGAAATTAATTGCGACTTGAAAATATAGCAAAGTGATATTCTCCAGGGACTATAAACGCTTCGGTTCGTCTTTTTGCTCATACATACCTTCAGAAATTGGCGAGAAATGCGAGAAAGCGGTAAGAAATTTCAAAGCATGTGCTGTGTACAAATCCCCAAACCGTAACAGCCGAAATTCGGGTGAATATTGTATGTCCGAGCCTCTAATTTCGTTTCTCTTCATCTTTTTTAGCTTAAAAATTTAGACTGTTTCGCAATGTTCACAGCGCGAGTTCAGTAACCACAAGGAAACCCTTACAAAGTATGATAGCTCATGTTTTTGTGTGTATAAACTATAATAACTGCTTCAGTCTATTGTTTGCGTTTGTTTTTAGCGGCTCCCTTTCTCTCTCCAAAAGAAATGTGCAATTAATTCCTTTATCGGTGAAATTAAATTATTGTCTATTGATTTTCAAATGAGAACAGAAATTCAATCACTTTGCAGGCAAATTATTCACTGGAAAATTAACTTCGATATTATTTAAATACGAAAAATAAACACGAATTTTTAAACGGCAAAAATACTTCTAAAATGAACTTCAGTTTGTATAATGTTTGGTATAGTACTTACCGTGTAGCAGTAATACAAACACCCAGACAAGCATTATTGCAGCTCTAACTTGTGGTATATTTCGAAACGAAGACCAATATGGTTAAATTATTAAAATGCAATCGCTGTCACTATTCAGTATTTCTGTTGCAAAACCTGTAATTTTGCGTGCTGTTGAATCACTATGGCAACACGTTGGCAAACATTCAAATTCTGCTAGCCATTTGGAAATGAATTAATAATGAATGAGGCAAAGGACTTTTGCAAATTATTTTATTTTTTGTAAGTGAAACTTTAGAGTGCACGTCCAGCCATGTTTTTTATTATGAGCATGTATTCTATGTAAGATGAATTCATGTAGTTGCAGGATTTGAAGCCCAACCATTGCTTTTGAGGCTACTAAATAATGAAATAAAATGATATTTGCGTCTTTTTTTGATGGGTTTCCTGTGCGCGGGCGCGGGCGCATTTATATGTTGGGTTCCCTGTGTATAGAAATGTATAATGTTGTTCATTACTTAGTATCCTCAAAAGCAATGGTTGGGCTGCCTGTGGCTTTGCACGATATTTGAGTATCTCAAAAATGCAAATGAAGTGACGTCAAATGAAGCATTTGCCATTATATATTAACTGAACTAAAATAGACAATGTCAGTAATTTGCACTACGGTGTTTTTGTATAATAAATGATGCCTCCCATGACGTCACCTCATTTGCATTTTGAGATTTCAAACTACGTCAAATAAATTCAAACGAATTTGAGTTGAATTGAATGTGCTTGTGTCAACCTGTCACGTGACTTTTTAAACGTTTATCCAACGTCATCAAAAATATCATAGCTAGAAAGAGCATGCTGAGTAAATGTAGAAAGTTTGAAACGAATAACATAAACAGGGCGAAAGTTACAGGGGCTCAAACTTCGCTCTTTTTGTAAGGATTTGTATTCCTTATAGAGACAGCAAACTTTGTATACCTGTAACTTTCGCCGTGTTTATGTAATTCGTTTCAAACTTTCCACATTTACTAATTGAAGCATGCTCTTTCTAGGGTAACCGGTCATGACGCCCCCTTGCCATGACGCCCCCTACCATGACGCCCCCTTGCCATGACGCCCCCTACCATGACGCCCCCTTGCCATGACGCCCCCTACCATGACGCCCCCAAAGTGCCATGACGCCCCCAATACAGTGAGTCATGACGCCCCCTTGCCATGCCGCCCCCTACCATGACGCCCCCAAAGTGCCATGACGCCCCCAATACAGTGAGTCATGACGCCCCATATATGTTGTACTTGTTTATCAGTTTTATTCCAAATGATCTTTTTACCTGGAATACTGTCTCTAATAAAAACTTTAACTGTAATTTAACTTTCTGGTAAGAGGAAAGGTTGTTGATTGTGTTGCTATAATCGATCGATCGATCGATTGAGTCAGGTTTGTGCGGACAGTTGGGCAGTTACTGCCCTGTATATAACTCTCTCACAGATGACTGGAATACTGTCTCTAAAACTGCCTTCACGGTAATTTATCTTTCTCTGAAACTATAAAGGGTGAAGAGGAAGGGTTTCTGATTGTTATCAGGGAATGCAGCAATCATGACGGCAATCGATGGATTAAAGCCATAATGTTTGCCAAAGTTTGTGTGAATAAGTTGGGCAGGTGATTCTGTATATAACTTTCTCTAAGCTTCACAACGTTGACGAGCAGATTTCCTTTACAGACAAGCAAATATAACTTTTCAATGCAAAACCTGTCATAGATGATGAGTCAGCACATCAACACCGAAGAAAGTTTTCATCTTCATGCATCGTCATTACAATGTATAACTTCACAACATCGGCAAATAATCCACCATAGGTTTCATTAACTTTTATTCATTTTGTGTAGCCTTTAGCTGCCTTTCCTAATCGATCAACTAAAATATTGAGTGATTGGTCACCAAGCTACGCGATCAAACTCTATTGTCCTATGTTTCTAGCTATGATATTTTAGATGGCGTTGGATAAAAGTTTAAAAGGTCACGTGACAGGTGGCACAAGCTCATTTGAATGTGATTGGCTAGTTATTTTTACTGGAATCGATAAGGCGTGTGAAGGACTTCGCAACGCACATGAATGTACAATTCGATTCAACGATTTGTGTTCATTTGAGAATATGTAGACGTTATAAAATACTGATTTTGCAAGCCTAAATAAGAGCGCTTCATAATTTAAACTTCATCAATAGTTTAAAGTAATTTCATTTTAAATCTTGCAGCATTTTTTAAAGTGTGAACACTAAAATTGGACGAGAAATAGTTATTCGAAGTTGCAATCTTTTTCATCCTCGTCAGACGCCGCCATTTTGGAAACCATTCAAAAGCATGCATAAATTATCTAGCGGTTGCCAAGGCTACGGTCTGGGATCCCCTGTTCTTTGCTAGGTTTACGGTTTAAAACAGGGCCGCCATGAACTGTGGCACAAGTACGACTGCAAGCGTCACAACGACCGCGAAAATGTAGATCCACATTGAGATACTGTTCAGAACAAGGGCCGCCATTCGCCAATCTTCTTGTCTCTTCTCTAGACGGCCTTCCATCGCTACGTGGTCTTGCAGTATCCTGTCAGCGTCTTTCTCTTTTGGTGTCTCTTGTTGCTTTGACGAAAGTGCACTCTTGCGTCGGACAAGATCTTGGTCCGAATTCGCTGCTGTGTAGAAGAAGAAACATTTCAACAACGTTTACTTCCTATTAACTTAAATATCTGGCAAAAATCCGTCCGTAAAGTAATCGGCATTTGATCGGTTAGCCGTCGATGTCTAAAGGCCATTCCCAACCCCAATCGGCAGGATTTGCTAGGGTGGGGGAAGGTATGATTGGATAGTTGCCCTTTTAGAATGAAATTATATCCAAGGGACACGATTATGCGCGTTCGACTTCCGCCATCTTTATCAATTATTACTTCGTAGGCTATACTATTGGACGAAATAACCCAATTGTAGCTCGATAATGATTACCATTGAGTTGAGCTGATGCATGATTCGCTGTGCTGTCCTCGTCGTGTGTTTCCATAGTTTGTTTGGGATCTCTTCTTAAATCGAATGGAAAACCAAGGATACGAGCGGGCCTCCTGAGATATCTCTACAAAGATCAAGAAATTAAGTGCTCTGCTCTGCTCTGCTCTGCTCTGCTCTGCTCTGCTCTGCTCTGCTCTGCTCTGCTCTGCTCTGCTCTGCTCTGCTCTGCTCTGCTCTGCTCTGCTCTGCTCTGCTCTGCTCTGCTCTGCTCTGCTCTGCTCTGCTCTGCTCTGCTCTGCTCTGCTCTGCTCTGCTCTGCTCTGCTCTGCTCTGCTCTGCTCTGCTCTGCTCTGCTCTGCTCTGCTCTGCTCTGCTCCCTCTCTCCCCTCTCCCCTCTCCCCTCTCCCTCTCCCCTCTCCCCTCTCCCCTCTCCCCTCTCCCCTCTCCCCTCTCCCCTCTCCCCTCTCCCCTCTCCCCTCTCCCCTCTCCCCTCTCCCCTCTCCCCTCTCCCCTCTCCCCTCTCCCCTCTCTCCTCTCTACTCTCTACTCTCTACTCTCTACTCTCTACTCTCTACTCTCTACTCTGTCAGTCACACGTCTGCTCTTGGTTCTTTTCCTTTGACCTCTTCTCCCTTAGTTTCTGCAACTGTCGTTCTATACTCACCCTAACCCAGTCAGGCAGATCGCCGTCTGTGGGATTATGGTGGTGACACATCAGTACGAAACACGTCATGAAGAAGGCGGCAGAAACTTCTAGCAATGTAACAGAGTAGTATATCCCTATCACAGGAACTGTATCCGATGTTGCTGGCATGTTTTCCGCCACCAAGAGAAAGAAGAAACTCAGTCCTACAAGAATTGTCATCCCTGGAACAGATCAAATTCAAATTCATCTTTTATTAAAATCACAAGTGAGAATTGACTTTTATGTGCTACCCTCTTGAAATAAAGTCATCATCATCACATCATCAACAACAACATCATCAACAACAACGTCATCAACATCATTATCAACATCATCATCATCATCATCACTTTCGGTTCCATTCTCTCTGTCTAGCTTGCGAGGTATCAGTATATTACAGAGACAAGCAGAAAGGTGGCAGCCATGCAAGTAAATACACCTTAAGAAACGTCCTTTGAAGGAAAATTGCAACAATTATCGTTGAAGTGCTACCCTGAAAATTACAACTCTTTCAGACAAACGCCAGTCTTGTCCTTACCTACAGTCATTCGCTCGTTGCATTCCGGGGGGAGCAACAGCATCGTTAATTACCTACAGTCATTCGCTCGTTGCATTCCGGGGGGAGCAACAACATCCTTACCTACAGTCATTCGCTCGTTGCATTCCAGGGGGAGAACGAACATCCCTACCTACAGTCATTCGCTCGTTGCATTCCAGGGGGGAGCAACAGCATCGTTAATTACCTACAGTCATTCGCTCGTTGCATTCCGGGGGGAGCAACAACATCCTTACCTACAGTCATTCGCTCGTTGCATTCCGGGGGAAGCAACAACATCGTTAATTACCTACAGTCATTCGCTTGTTGCATTCCGGGGGGAGCAACAACATCGTTAATTACCTACAGTCATTCGCTCGTTGCATTCCAGGGGGAGCAACAACATCCTTACCTACAGTCATTCGCTCGTTGCATTCCGGGGGAAGCAACAACATCGTTAATTACCTACAGTCATTCGCTTGTTGCATTCCAGGGGGAGCACGAACATCCTTACCTACAGTCATTCGCTCGTTGCATTCCAGGGGGGAGCAACAACATCCTTACCTACAGTCATTCGCTCGTTGCATTCCAGGGGGAGAACGAACATCCCTACCTACAGTCATTCGCTCGTTGCATTCCAGGGGGGAGCAACAACATCCTTATCTACAGTCATTCGCTCGTTGCATTCCAGGGGGAGCACGAACATCCTTACCTACAGTCATTCGCTCGTTGCATTCCGGGGGGAGCACGAACACCAGAAGCGTCAACAGGGAGATTACAGCACACGGAATAATGAGGTACATAGCGTGGAAGAGTGAACGTCGCTTCATCTTGACCAAGTACTCGATGTCGTGAAAGGGATGTGGACAACACGCGTACATGGATGATTGGAATTTACCCGGGATATCGAGAAGCTTCCATTCTACGTTTGTAATAAACCAAGACAAGTCTGCAGAGGAACTCTGGTGAGACATAAAGAAAAAGCCTCAAGATATTCTGAATGATTTATAAAAGTGCGAGCGAATCGATATCGGAAATTAGAATATTACGATCAGGGAATCGGGATCGGGGAATCGGGATCAGGGAGTCGGAATCAGAATATCGGGATCGGGGAGTCGGGATCAGGGAATCGGGATCAGGGAATCGGGTTCAGGGAGTCGGGATCATGGAATGGGGATCAGGGATTAGAATCGGGATCAGGGAATCGGGATCGATGGCACTACAGTTGAACCTCCCGTTGCGACCACCTCTCCTAAGCGACCAGTTTTCCAAAATACCAAAAGTTCAGTTCCAAGTCAAATCACTATAGTTGGAACCTCTCGTATGCGACCGCCTCTCGTAAGCGACCACAAAGCTTGACATTTTGGGTGGTCGCTTACCGGGAGGTTCGACTGTATTTGGTCTGGATTGTTTTCAAACATTGATAGTTTTCTTTTAACTAAGTAATTATCCTTTTTGTCAAACTCTACGGCGGCCTATAGCGAATCACAGAATCTTTAACTAATTCCAGCAACCAAATGTTTCCATAAAAAGGATAGGATTAGGATATATATTTATATTTTTTAAGATTATATATACAGCAATATGCAGAAATTCTGATCCTTTTGACTGAAATACACATATATCAAAAACCTACTTAAAACCATGGGATGGCTACGCTGATATTTTTTTCATAAAGCCTCGCTGGCAGACAACTAGAAAAAAATATCAGTGTAGCCATCCCATAATCTTAAGTAGGTTTTTGATATATGTGTATTTTAGTCAAAAGGATCAGAATTTCTGCATATTGCTGTATTTTAGATTAGGAGGACCAGAAGTTTTTCAGCTTAAGCTGTAATATGTATTCCCTCGTGAAATAAAGTGTATTATTATTATTATTATTATTATTATTATTATTATTATTATTATTATTATTATTATTATTATTATTATTATTATTATTATTATTATTATTATTATTATTATTGCATTTGAGTAGACGAACTTCTCATTGTTACACAATTAACCGCTGTTAAAAAGTACTGCGGCGCACTAAAGTGACCGCTGACCGGAAGCACCCTTACCTCAAGGACGAGGCCCACTTGTGACGCGTCGAGCAACCATGACCCAAACTTGATTGAACAGGTCTGCTCGTCGAACGGGTAGTTTGCCAGATGAACCTTACAAGTACTTTTCAAGATGGAGGGAATGTTCATTCGTACGAGTCCATCATGGCGGATAACTGCCTGGGTACGAGTTACCCCGTCACCAAAGCCTTCCCCTGCACTATGTAATCAAATACAAAACCCCTGGTAAGCGACCACGGTCAGTGTGCGATATAAATGACCGGTTGTGTATGATTAATTGAACCTCTGGTAATCGACCACCTGCATTATGTAATCGAATACAAAACCCCTGGTAAGCGACCACGGTCGGTGTGCGATATAAACGACCGGTTGTGTATGAAGAATTGAACCTCTGGGAATCCACCACATCTTGACTTAACTTTTTTTTTACTCAAAAAATTGTACCCAATAATTTACAAAAATATTAATTATACAAAACAAATATCTTGAATTAACTTAGAACAGCTTTCAAAAATAGCACAGATGCAAGTCGACAATATGGCGGCTATGATGTAATGTACACCGAGAAATTTAATGAGGTTGCCATTTTATATGAACTTACTAGGAAAAGGAGTAGTAGTAATAATAATAGTAATAATAATAATAGTAGTAATAATAATAGTAATAATAGTAATAATAATAATAATAATAATAATAATAGTAATAATAATAATAATAGTAATAATAATAATAATAATAGTAATAGTAATAATAATAATAATAATAATAATAATAATAATAATAATAATAATAATAATAGTAATAATAATAAGTGGGCGTTTCAAGTACCTTTTCATAAACATTCACAGCGATAAATGAAAAGAAAATCAAAAATCGTACGAGTAGTATAGCATGCACCGTAAGGGCCCTTTTTGTGGGGATTTTTTATTTTTATTTAAGGGAAGCACCTACTTGTTAAAGAGCACGATGTCAGGAATCCAAATAGTGTCAGGGTGAACAGTAATGTCTTCAACTCCACCAAAGTCTGACTTGTTCCACGACAGCGAAGAATCAAACCAATACTAAAACAGAAAGTTGATGGTTTCAAGACTCTGCGTGCGAGCGCGCACAGAGTACTTTAATAGGATACGAAAATTTCCACGACAGCGAAGAATCAAACCAATACCAATATAAATATTTGGGGGGAGGGGTCAGAAGTTTGGAAAACAATAGAAATTTAGTGGTTTTTTTTCGAGTTTAAAATCTAAAAACTCTAGTAGTTTTCGCATCACGATCCATCACGAATATAGATTGAAAAAGTCGAGCTCTATTCAAACTCGTTTGGGTGTTGGCTGCAATGGAGATACAAGCTATACCTTAGGGACTTGTCAGAAACTAGCAGGGGGAGGGGGGATGGAAAATGGGGGAGGGTCATAACTTTTTGAGCCCCTGAAAAGGGAGGGTCATGAAAAAATAGGCAGTGAAAAAGGGAGTATTTTGGTATTTTAGGCCAAGCCCAAGGGGAGGGTCAGGAAATTTCATTCACATCGCTAGGGGAGGGTCACAACATTTTCAACGCTCAGTTTAAAATCTCCATTCCCCCCCCCCCCCTCCCTCTGTTGATTTCTGACAAGTCCCTTACGAAATAAAAAAAATGTCGCTTTAAAGGTTGGGCTCCCTGTGTATTACTGTACCTGTCTGATAGTGATTCTTAGGGTAAGACGTTGTTTCATGTCGTTCTGAAAAACATTCCATCAAAATGGTTTCTTTGCAATATCAACGTACAAAAATGATTTATTAGTGATTGTTTATTTAGTGCAAAACGTTGCACTCTTTTATTGTTTGTACTCTAGTTGGACAATTCCTGTACTGAGTCATATAAAGTTCGCGGGCTCAGGGATATCCAGTTCTTTATAAGAGTGCACTACTAAATTATTGAAAGGGAACTTCCGCTGGTCAGACGGCAAATATTCGTTAAATGAATCCAAATAATATCAAAATAAAGATCCATCTTGATAACAAATACCTCTACTGTATTCTAGATTTGTAATTCCCGTTGAAAGTTCGGCCTCTGAATCCATGGTGGCCGCCATCTTGGTTTATGATGACGTCACACGCTTGCAGTATGTCGTCATTACAAGTCAAGATGGCGGCGTTCTTTTATTCCACCGTCAGTGAGTGATTTTTAATTCCCGTTGAAAGTTGGGTCTCTGATTCCATTGCGGCCGCCATCTTGGTTTTGATGACGTCACACGATAGCAGTATGTCGTCATCACAATCCAAGATGGCGGCTGCCATGGAATTCCACCATCAGTGAGTTGCTTCTAAACCAGTTTTTTTCGTTCACAAATCGTGGATTCTCACTTACCAGATCGATAATCTCGTGCAGCGCGAGTCCAAATGTAACATTGAGCGAGTCGCTGGCGTTGGCTGCCGGTCGAACGCGATTGCTGTATTTCTTTGCGTTGAACAAGTGACGATGTAGACTCGCCTTGTTGCCTGTACAAATTCAACGTACACATGACGTTAGTCTAATAGAGTCGTTTTCTTATGCGACACAGGGTGACCAATTCACGAGTGACCGAATTGAATATTCGATGGCGAACGGTATTATGGGTATGAATCATTTCAAAAATTCATCAATTTTGAATAACTCAAAATAATGACATGCTTTGTTTACGCATGGCGAACGGTATTGTGGGTATGAATCATAAATTCATCAATTTTGAATAACTCAAAATAATGACATGCTTTGTTTACGCATGGCGAACGGTATTGTGGGTATGAATCATAAATTCATCAATTTTGAATAACTCAAAATAATGACATGCTTTATTTACGCATATTAATACGATATATGAATAGTAATTACTTCACGACCTGATACGGGCCGTAAAGAAGCTTTCACGGCCCGTATCAGGTCGTGTGTATTGGACATGTATGTCATTTTCTTATGAATGGAAGTAGTTACGGTACGGTTCGTGCCATGCGGTGACTCGTCCGTATTGGTTTATTGCGGTAACCGTGCCGTGTCCGCATTCTGATTGGTTGAGCAATGTATTTTGCGCGCTGTGATTGGTTGAATAAAATGTCTTCGATTCCGTACCGTGACCGTAACTCCGTGCCGTAGGTTTCCCACTCATACGAAAACGACTCTATCAGGCCCGTGATATACGGTTTCGAGTTCAATTTGGAAATAATTTGTGTTTTTCAAAGAGTATCAAACTTGCACGAGCAAATAGGACGAATGCAATTTGAGCTCTTTGAAAAACACAGTGACATATGACCTCTTGTACTTGTGCTTATGGTTGCGTCAGGCCCGTTTTCACAGTGAAATAAGGCCTCTTGTGCTTGCGCTTATGGTTGTGTCAGGCCCGTTTTCACAGTGAAATAAGGCCTCTTGTGCTTGTGCTTATGGTTGCGTCAGGCCCGTTTTCACAGTGAAATAAGGCCTCTTGTGCTTGCGTTTATGCTTTCATTGCTAGTGAATAACCAGTGTTTTAATAATTACATTATTTCTATTAAAGCAATAACCGCTACGTTATTACTTATTTAAAAATATTCTAATACAGCAATAAAATATCTCGCTCGCTTTAATTTATGCAGAAAGTATCTTCTAGCTATGTTTCAGCTCTTTTCAATGCAGCATTACTCTAGAATAATCATAAAATATTTAAAAACAACACTAAAACGTCACTTCACTCCTGCAGTAACTATACCTTGTGCCGATATTATCTTAGTTAATCGTTCTTTGCTACTTTAATCATTACTTCAAGTATCTTCTAGCTATCTTTCAGCTCTTTTCAATGCAGCGTTACTCTAGAATAATCATAAAATATACAACACTAAAACGTCACTTCACTCCTGCAGTAACTATACCTTGTACCGATATTATCTTAGTTAATTGTTTTTTGCTACTTTAATAATTACTTCAAGTATCTTCTAGCTATCTTTCAGCTCTTTTCAATGCAGCGTTACTCTAGAATAATCATAAAATATACAACACTAAAACGTCACTTTACTCCTGCAGTAACTATACCTTGTGCCGATATTATCTTAGTTAATCGTTCTTTCCTACTTTAATAATTACTTCAAGTATCTTCTAGCTATCTTTCAGCTCTTTTCAATCAGTGCAGCGTTACTCTAGAATAATCATAAAATATACAACACTAAAACGTCACTTTACTCCTGCAGTAACTACCTTGTGCCGATATTATCTTAGTTAATCGTTCTTTCCTACTTTAATAATTACATCAAGTATCTTCTAGCTATCTTTCAGCTCTTTTCAATGCAGCTTTACTCTAGAATAATCATAAAATATATTTAAAAACAACACTAAAACGTCACTTCACTCCTGCAGTAACTGCCTTGTACCGATATTATCTTTGTTAATCGTTCTTTGCTAATTTAATAATTACTTCAAGTATCTTCTAGCTATCTTTCAGCTCTTTTCAATGCAGCCTTACTCTAGAATAATCATAAAACGTTTAAAAAAATTAACAACACTAAAACGTCACTTTACTCCTGCAGTAACTATACCTTGTGCCGATATTATCTTAGTTAATCGTTCTTTCCTACTTTAATCATTACTTCAAGTATCTTCTAGCTATGTTTCAGCTCTTTTCAATGCAGCCTTACTCTAGAATAATCATAAAATATACAACACTAAAACGTCACTTTACTCCTGCAGTAACTACCTTGTACCGATATTATCTTAGTTAATCGTTCTTTCCTACTTTAATAATTACTTCAAGTATCCTTGAAGCTCACATAACCTCCTGTTTTACCTTGTACTTGAGCAACGAACATGACTATCAACAAGAACCACAGTTTCGCCGCCATTTTGATGTAGTTACTTCGTAACTGTTGTTGACAACGGGTTTTTACCGACGTAAATTTATTCTTGCATTCATGAATTTTTCAGCTGTCGTGTATATGGCACAATTTGGCATTTTAATTTATTAAAATCTTATTTAAACTTCAATATGATTAATATTTATATGCTCTAAGTTTTATTTTGAAATGTGGGCTTGGATATCCCGTCACCCATTGCGGCACGATATTTTCAAGTCGCTAGCTATCAATTTCAAGATATCGTAGTTTGATATTCGTAGACTAATTTTACAACTCTATAGTAGCTAGATAGCGAATAAATGGTAGTGTTTGCCTGTCATTTGAAGGCAGAAAATGAGAATTTAATTCAAGGACTTTTACCAGCTGATTGAAATCAAGCAATAGAATACTCTCTGGTTGATAGTACACGAAGGGCAGTGTTTGCCTGTCATTTGAAGGCAGATAATGAGATTCAAGGACTTTTACCAGCTGATTGAAACCAAGCAATAGAATACTCTCTGGTTGATAGTATATGAAATGCAGTGTTTGCCTGTCATTTGAAGGCAGATAATGAGATTCAAGGCCTTTTACCAGCTGATTGAAATCAAGCAATAGAATACTCTCTGGTTGATAGTACATGAAGGGCAGTGTTTGCCTGTCATTTGAAGGCAGATGTAATAAGATTCAAGGACTTTTATCAGCTGATTGAAACCAAGCAATAGAATACTCTCTGGTTGATAGTATATATAGGCAGTGTTTGCCTGTCATTTGAAGGCAGATAATGAGATTCAAGGACTTTTATCAGCTGATTGAAATCAAGCAATAGAATACTCTCTGGTTGATAGTACATGAAGGGCAGTGTTTGCCTGTCATTTGAAGGCAGAAAATGAGATTCAAGGACTTTTACCAGCTGATTGAAACCAAGCGATAGAATACTCTCTGGTTGATAGTACATGAAGGGCAGTGTTTGCCTGCCATTTGAAGGCAGATGTAATTAGATTCAAGGACTTTTACCAGCTGATTGAATCCAAGCAATAGAATACTCTCTGGTTGATAGTACATGAAGGGCAGTGTTTGCCTGTCATTTGAAGGCAGATGTAATAAGATTCAAGGACTTTTATCAGCTGATTGAAATCAAGCAATAGAATACTCTCTGGTTGATAGTACATGAAGGGCAGTGTTTGCCTGTCATTTGAAGGCAGATGTAATGAGATTCAAGGACTTTTACCAGCTGATTGAAACCAAGCAATAGAATACTCTCTAGAATACCATACTAAATCGATGTCAATTAAACTACTATCACTTTCTACCATTGAACAAAATTCCCCCAGGGTGGTATAGTAAGTCACTTGCTTTATTCAAGTTTAGAGAACATCGACAGGTGGCGTAGCGGGTGGCAATGCATGTTGGTTATTTTGTATGGTCGTAAGCTTGTTTATTATTATGGTACCCACGCGAATGGCTTATTATTACACTGTAGTGGTCGCCCCACTAGCCACATAAAAACAATATATTTTATCCTATAATTCTACTAGCTATTTGAATTTCCTTGGTGTTTTTCAACTCCAATCAAGCTGGCTTCATTTGTGGGTCACCATTTCTACATGATTATGAACGATTCAGTGACGCCAATGATACAAGTTTGGATAGCCATGTTCGACGCTGGGATTGGACTTTGACGATGTTTCTTCTCTAGGCCTTTTGATTTTAAAATGTAATCTTGTATTGGAACGTAACTGAATCCTTAAGTTGTAGAAAGATTTCTTTTCAAATTTCGTCGGATACCTCGTGAAATTATTGTGAAGTTATCGAGTGATGTGCTTTGAAGGAAAGTGAACCAACCAACATGGCCTCCGTCGAAGTAGAAAAACTCTCCGAGCATCTCCTGAAGTGTCAAATATGTCTAGAAACTTATCAGACTCCCAAGGTACTTCCATGTCTTCACACGTTCTGCCTTCACTGTCTCAAGGAGCTTTGTCGTCCAGAGGAAAGCATCATAGTTTGCCCTACATGCAGATGTGAAGTTCCAATCCCTAAAGAAGGCGTCACAGCGTTTTCGTCGAACTTTTTCATCAATAACATGTTAGACTTTCTCTACGTTGCTCAAAGCAGCTCCAAACCCGTGTCTTGTACGAACTGCGAGGACCAAAACAGTGCTACTTCTCGGTGCATCGAGTGTATGGAGTTTCTATGCCAGACGTGCGTCGCAGCACATCACCGCACGAAGCTAACTAAAGACCACGAGGTTCTTGCTTTAGAGGAACTCCACAATTTGAAGCAGGAGGTACAAGATAAGATGCACAGGCCTTTGCTATGTAGCTTCCACGATACAGACGTTTTGAAGTACTTTTGCGAGACGTGTGACGAGGCTGTGTGTAGGGAATGTTTGATTATTGACCATAGAGAGCATCGATACGGGTACTTGAAGGATGTGGACAAGAGGCATCGCTCAGAGGTGAGTGGATGAATGGATGATTATGGTTGATGAATGGACGCGACTGATGTATTGACTGACTAGTTGAATGAATGGATGGATGGATGGATGGATGGATAAATGAATGGATGAATGGATGAATGGATGAATGGATGAATGGATGGATGAATGGATGAATGGATGGATGAATGGATGGATGGATGAATGGATGAATGAATGAATGAATGAATGAATGAAATGGATGACTGGATGAATGGATGAATGAATGAATGAATGAATAAATGGATGGATGGATGGATGGATGGATGAATGGATGGATGAATGGATGGATGGATGAATGGATGAATGGATGAATGGATGAATGGATGAATGGATGGATGGATGAATCACATGGATGGATGAAAACCTGAATGAATGAAGGATGACTGACTGACTGATCGATCGCTGGTTGCATTGGCTGACAAAGTAACAAACTGATTGAGGAGATTAATGAATGAGTGAATAGTTGACTGATTCATGACGGAGTGAAGAATAGCAATATTAATAAATGACTAATTGACTGACTGACTGACCGATTGACTGACTGACTGACTGAATGAATGATTGACTGACTGACCGATTGACTGACTGACTGACTGACTGAATGATTGACTGACTGACTGATTGACTGACTGACCGACTGATTGACTGACTGACTGACTGACCGACTGATTTACTGACTGACTGACCGACCGACCGACCGACTGAATGAATGAATGATTGACTGATTGACAGACTGACCGACTGACTGACTGACTGATTGACTGACTGACTGACTGACTGACTGACTGACTGACTGATTGACTGACTGACTGACTGACTGACTGACTGACTGACTGACTGACTGACTGACTGACTGACTGACTGACTGACTGACTGACTGACTGACTGACTGACTAACTGACTGACTGACTGACTGACTGACTGACTGACTGACTGACTGACTGAATGGTTGATTATAAATAATTGGCAAATTGCTAAATATTGCGGCTCATTACACTATTACAATGATAATAATACACCTATAATAACACACCTCGTGCTACGCACTCGTGGTATTTTAAAAGCCACTTTCATCAAATACGCGTGGTATTTTTCATTAATTCTTCTCGAACTGTTGTATTTCCTATACATATACTATAGCTTGCCCTACCTACATCTACTCCGATATCCTCAACTGAGATACTCTTGGAATTTCCAGGTCGGCGTTTTAGTCATGAACACAAAAAGGAAACTAGGCCCACTAAAAGAAGCTATCGACACAGTCAAAGAAATGAGAAAAAGAATAGACTGCAAGGCAGAAGAAATCAGACAAGAAATCATGCGAACGACCAAACGATGCCTCGAAGTTATCCAAGAACGCGAGGAAGAGCTCCTAACGCAAGTTAACAACGTACACAAGATGAAGACAAAAACTCTCGACATCCAAGAGGAAGAACTTGAGATGATGCTTGGAAATCTAACGAGCAGTATCGACTTTACTGAGAATGCACTCAGACACGGCAACGAAGCCGAAGTAATGCTAGTTAGAAAGCAAATGACGGCACGTTTGCAGGACCTAAATCACGTGAAACTCGAGTACGACCCTCTAGAGGACGAAGTCATCGATTACGAACTGAAACCCGATGAGTTTCGGAACGCCATCGAGAAGATGGGTACCGTGAAGGTTTACCACGCCTATCCCAGGTTTTGCTATGCTACGGGGGTCGGGGTACAGCGAGCGAAGATCGGTCTAGAGGCGGTATTTTGTGGTGACGGCTAAAGACAGAATGAATGAGATTTTTAGTGGTGGGGGAGAACCCGTGAAGGTTGTTGTTACTCCACCTGAAGGCAAAAAATATGAAGGTACGTATTAACCAAAGTATCATTATCGATTGACCACGGTACTACATGTGCTGAACGGTAGGATTGACAGTGGTACTTGGTACACAATCAATGATATGAGAATTTTATTGGGGGAGAAACCGTGAAGGTTTTGAGAACTCACCTGAAGCGAAACTGGAAGGTAGTATTGTTGTTTATCTATTGACAACGCTACACGACAAGTACTAAACGTTAGGATTGACGATGGTATACAGAATGAATGACATATTCCAGTAGTGGTGGAGAAACTAGCTGAAGGTTGTTGTTTCTCTACTCGATGGTTCTAAATATAATTGTACGTAGCAAAGCCTTGACATTTTTTGTCATCTCTACAAGAGCAAGTCTTAATTCCTTGACAAGGAAAACTTGTCAAGGAAAATTTGCTCCTGTAGATTCGGCTGAAGACTTTCCTTGGCCCGTTGGTGGTTGTATTAACGGGGTTCGTTGATGGTTGTATTAACGGGGTTCCTTGATGGTCGTATTAACGGGGTTCGTTGATGGTTGTATTAACGGGGTTTCACTATATCCAATTTACGTGTCATTCTGCCTTTGATTGTCGATATTCCAGGTAAAGTGATTGACAACTTCGATGGTACCTACACCGTCTCCTACCAACCGGACGAAAGAGGAACACACGCCGTTGCCATAACAATAAGAAATCGAAACATCGCCGGAAGCCCGCACTCCGTCAACGTCACGGGTCGAATGGATTACGGAAAACTCGGCAAGACGATGAGAAAATTTGGCGTCGAGGGGACCGGGGGTGGGGAGTTCAACATGCCCTGGGCCGTTGCCATTGACAACGACAATGGGTGTTTTATCATCACAGACTGTAACAACCACCGGATTCAAGTGTTCGACTTCGAAGGGACCTTCATGTTTAAGTTCGGGACCGAGGGCTCCGAACGCGGGCAGTTTAAAAATCCCCGGGGGGTCACGCGATTCCCCAACGGACAAATCGTCATCGCCGACTTCAACAACCACCGGGTCCAAGTCTTCAACGAGGACGGTCGCTTTATTCGGCAATTTGGTTCCTATGGCAACGAGGAACCAGGCTCCTTGAATCACCCGTGTGGCGTCGCGTGCACTGCCGGGGGAATGGTACTCGTGTCAGAGCAGGATAACCATAGGATCCAAATGTTTGACGGCAACGGCGAGCCCGTCAGGAAATTCGGCTGCCAAGGATTCAGTAGAGGACAGTTTATATATCCACACCACGTCTGCGTCAACGAGCGTGGAAATATCGCCGTGGCGGATTGTGTCAGCGATAGAGTACAGATATTTGACATGGAGGGGTCGTACATGTTTAGCTTTGGCAAAGAAGGTGAGGAGGGCACAGGTAGCCCAACGATTTTCTCTGAGGCACGTGACGTCATGACGGCCATGTTGGATCCCGATAACAAAGCATTCCTCATTAGCTTCTCTTGTTTGTACCACCAACATGGTTACACGTGACGTCATGGCGGCCATGTTGGTTCCCGATAACAAAGCATTCCTCGTTAGCTTCTCTTGTTTGTACCACCAACATGGTTGCACGTGACGTCATGGCGGCCATGTTGGATCCCGATAACAAAGCATTCCTCATTAGCTTCTCTTGTTTGTACCACCAACATGGTTGCACGTGACGTCATGGCGGCCATGTTGGTTCCCGATAACAAAGCATTCCTCATTAGCTTCTCTTGTTTGTACCACCAACATGGTTGCACGTGACGTCATGGCGGCCATGTTGGATCCCGATAACAAATCATTCCTCATTAGCTTGTCTTATCTGTACCTCCAACATGGTTGCACGTGCGTCATGGCGGCCATTTGTACGATAACAAATCATCCATTAGGGATTGTTTGCACCAACATGGCTGCAGTACGCCATGGCGGCCATCTTAAAAACAAAGCATTCCTGCGGGCGCTTCTCTTTTTTGTGGGCACCAACCTGTGGTACGTGACGTCATGGCGGCCAGATCCCGATAACAAATCATGCATATTGTCTTATCTTCCTGTGGTATTGCGCAATAAAATTTCCAGGGATGTGCAAATCATATTATAAAAATAGAAAACTTTTTATTCTTTTAGTTTCATCTTAATATATTTTATAGTTTATGATTGTAAAACCACCGTGGTATTGCGCAATATTTCATACGTACATATATAATATAACGTTTTATTAGTTTAGTTTCATCTTAATGTATTTTATAGTTTCATGATTGTAAAAACCACCGTAAAATTTTAAAACGGTAAAAAATAAAAAATAAAAAATAAAAAATGCGCGTGAAGGATTCTGGTTAAAAGCACGTGTTTTCCTCAATTTCTTACTAATGTTCGGCTTTGATTTCAGGAACGCAAAACGGTCTCTTCGACGGCCCCGAAGGAGTAACGTACGACGACGAAGACAACATGCTCGTCTGTGACTACCACAATCATCGCATACAAATCTTCAACTCTGAAGGCGTGTTTGTGTCGTCGTTTGGTCAGTTTGGCGACGAAGAGGGCAACTTTAGAAACCCTTGTGGCATTGCTGTTACGAGCGATGGCAATGTCATAGTCGTCGACAGTGGCAATAATCGGATACAGATATTCTAGCGAGATACCACCGATTGTGTCCCATTCTCCACTCGGTCCATTTAGGTCGCTAGTAGAATGGGATCCAAATAACCCATGATGCTTTGCGGTCGCAAATTCGAACCCAATCTTCCACTCTTTTAGACGAATATTTTCTCTTTTTTTTTACTTTGGGTCCCATTCTCCCAACGACTTAATTTGACCCTGTGGAAAATGGGACGCAATCATTCTTCTCGCTTTCGTTTTCCTCTGCCGCTATTTTGAATTCACGACGTTGCATTTTGAAGCATGGTGTATTTGGTAAAAAACTTAGCAAGGCATGCCATGGATGGTTTGTGGGGGGTGGGGTGCGGTGTGTACATGTACGTTTGTAGGGAGGAGTGGGGCGGGGTCTCATACGAGTTTTGAGCCAATTCTTTTTATAAAAATATTCAAAACCTGTTCTAATTGCCCTAATGTGCTAATAATCAAAATGAGATTTTATTTTATTCTAAATAAATATTATTTTGAATTATGACCGACTTAAAAAATAATAAAATTCATTTTCAAAGTAAATAAAACGAAGCTCAGCTACATTGTTTTACATTCCAAGTTATAAAAAAAGATGGCGGCTAAACATTTTACCCAGTAATCCTTTGCGAACCCAAGACTGCCCCATGAAACAGGCAGCCCAACCATTGCTTCTGAGGCTAAATAATAAATAAAAATATATTTGTGTGCGCGCATCTTTTTGGTGGGTTTTCTGTGGTAGAGCGCGCGCGCAATACGTAATATGTTGGGCTCCCTGTGTGTAGAAATGTATTATGTTGGGTTCCCTGTGCGTAGAAACGTATAATGTTGGGCTCCCTGTGCGCATCCCGTAAGACGCGCCCCAGGGACGCGCCCGCAGACATTTCTATGCACAGGGAGCCCAACATTATACGTTATGCGCACGCGCGCTCTACCACAGGAAACCCATCAAAAAAAGACTACTTATCCGACGTAATTTCATGCACAGTGGATCTATTTTTTTATTTTTTATTTTTTTATTTTCAAGATTCGCCCATAAGGCAGGTGTTGTACAATAGGACACGAAGTCCCCTTTAAAATACATTACACCACGTCCCACCCAATAAGAAGCTAAAGGTTACCCAGTATACCCGACCCCTGATGAATTCCCAATATGAAAAAATATATGAAAAATTAATATATATGAATATAAATTCACTTAAGGTGAAAAATAAGCTATATATAAACTAACATCTACAAACAGACATGACATTAATGTGTCGACACTTAGGACAAACTATCTTATAGGTACGGACATTATCATGGTCAAAAACAGTAATCTGGTCTGGAAGACTGGGTACGAGTGTTATAACCATAGAGGTAGCAGTCCTTAAATGTTGACAATATTATCTCCAATTTAACAAACTGTATAGCCTATCCAATGTGCTGGAGAAAGAACGTTGAATCCATTCAAGTGATATTTCCACTAGTCTTTCATCGAGGGCAAACGCCTCGAAAAACGTGTAACTAATTCAGCCAATCAAAACACTCGAACCCAGTCTTACAACATTTGAAACAGACCGCTATGGCTAATTCAGCCAATCAAAACACTCGAACCCAGTCTTACAACATTTGAAACAGACCGCTATGGCTAATTCAGCCAATCAAAACACTCGAACCCAGTCTTCCAACATTTGCCACGGTGGATATTACTTATAATTACTCGTCTCTGTTTCTTAAAGCTCAAAATTAAGATTCAGTTGAACGAGAGTTTGTGCTTTGGAGGGAGGGAAGATAAATAAAGGTTCCGATTGCACATGTGCACGCGATCCAGGACCAAACTAGTTCCCAGGAATCTCGACATGGATAGTAGAGCGCGTGGGAACTATAACATTGAGAATACATTGTAAAACACATCTAACTGAGAAAATGTTGGTGGTATTGACAGTCAGGGCGTCAGTGTACATCAATCCAGGATCCAGGAAGGGGTGCTGTACAGGACCCGAAATGAGGGGTCCGAAATGCGGTCGACCCGAAATGACCCGAAGTGTCTAGATCCCTCCGGCTCCGACCCGAATGATCCCCCTCCGAAATGATCCCTGGATCGACCCGAAATGATCCCCAAAGTGTCTAGATTGGCTCCGAAATGATACCGGACCCGAAATGATCCCCAGACTGGCTCTGAAATGATCCCCAGTGAAATTCGGGAATGGTCCTAATGGACTGACGTCACCGAATTAGCATATCACGATTTCATTCCTTTATAACTCGCCAATGCGAAGCTCAAATCACAAAATACTGAACCATCCCACTATTCACTTCATATGTAATCGATTTTCAAAAGAAAAAAATTCGTGTCATATACACTTTAAGCTTAAACACGAGGGCGCACTATAAAAGGAGAGGTACCTAGGGTAAGTTCGTTGGATCTGTCAATCAAGTCTACCGAGACGTCACAGAGAGAGGATCTCAAGAACTGCGAGCTCTATAAATCAATCAAATGAACAAGAAACTGTGGAAAAAAGTACTAAAAACGCACATGGATAATTTTTGTTGTACAATTCACTATCACTTTTCACTTTGGTAAAATAAAATTATGGTACTTTGAACTGGAACCGTTAGCCGTTTTGAAGTCGCACGGCTCTAGTATTGTCTGCTTATCATTGCTTTCATAAGTTATCGTAAAATTTACCCGCCAAGACATGGAAATACCACTTGCGAATTAAATATACTCACAGCATAGGTTTCGAAACCTTACTGGCCATGGCCTTTACCATAAAAGTACAGAGATGTACAAATGCTCGACACATTTACCTCGTAACAATATGCCTTCGCGCCTTCGCGTCGTTCGTCTTGTTATGGTGACGACGAAGACTGACAACTTGTGTAATGAAAACAAAGCTCTTGTCGCTCTATTTAGAAATGACCGAACATAGTTTTATGCTTGGAAATGCTTATTACAGGCAAAGAGGATTTCGCTTCATGAATTTGTAGGCCTGGATAAGAAGTACGGATGTTGATTGTTGTGATACATGGCGCGCGAAATTCAAAAAATTCTTCGGTACGCGTGGTGCGACTGAAAATCGTATAGAAAACTACCGAATACGAAAAATATTGACACGTCCGTCTTATTATAGCTGTTTTAGACGTAAATTTACAATTTCTTCATTGACTTTGCTGTTGAAATGTGACTTTATTAAGAAAATTATTTTACCCCGTTGTTCAGCCATGTTCAACCATTGTCCACCATATTGAAACTCATTATTATTCAAAAAATTGTGGGCGGAGCGATGCCCTTTTATAGTGCGCCCTCGTGTTTAAGGTAGAACTAGTAAAACCCATGACTTTTCCAGTATGAATGTTCCACTCTTTAAAATGCCTATAACCCCTGTGAGTTTGTTTTAAAAATCGATTATATATTAAGTGAACAGTTGCAGGTTTCAGTATTTTGTGATTTGAACTTCGCGTTTGCAAGTTATAGGAGTGAAGGCCATTGAGTGCTTCGTCGGTCGAAAATACTTTCATTGAATCAGATTAATCGGGAATGATGCATACCTTACTCCCCTCACATGTTCTGGAAGCCCGTTGCTTGGTTTCCATAAGCCAAGGTTGTCTTACAAGAATTCGGTTGCCAAGCTGGGGGCGAATATATCAACCTGTTGACTTTAAACGTTCGCGTTTCTATACTTCCAAAAATGCACAATTCTCAAGGAAAAATTGGCGATGTTTTTGTCATCTACACGAGCAAGTCTTCCTTGACAAGGAAAAATTGGCGATGTTTTTGTCATCTACACGAGCAAGTCTTCCTTGACAAGGAAAAATTGGTGAATTACACGGCTTGACAAGGAAAAATTGGTGATGTTTTTGTCATCTACACGAGCAAGTCTTCCTTGTCAAGGAAATTTGCTCGTGTAGATGCGGCTTTAGAATTTCTGTGCCGTGACCGTGTCGTATCGTGCGCCGTGTTTTTTTCACTGTCATACGAAATCTGCTCTACTCTACTCTAGTTATATGAATCCTTATTTTCTGTAATCCTGGCTCTGATATATTTTAGTATTTTTAAAATTTGAGTACTTAAGTGGGTCACTCCCTGCTCACACCAACAAGATATCTTGTTTCGCATTGTTCGCGATCGACCAATCACGACACAGCAAACCGTGAACCAATCATATTTCGACAGATTTTGCTTTGACTGGCGCCATATTTAATCAACCAATCACATCGTCAAATTTTGGATTTGGATAAAACGTCATTATTAATCAACCAATCACATATCGACCAATACGGCTAGTGATGGTATGTATGATCGCTAGCGATCTACATTGTTAGTCTTGTTTGGAAACTGCAGAGGAAAGACAGAAGGATCAAAGACGTCAATCGTTTGTTGAAGGTTAGTAGAGACTTATTTTTAAAACTATGCAATCAAAGCTTGTAACTCTCTCTTAAATTTCTGCGGAATTTCTGTCTTTTTTCTGTTGTTCTTTATCTCTTGTGCTTTATAAATAAGCCCTTTCACGGTTTTTCGCCGCCATGGCGAGGCAAACTTGGCAAAATTTATGAGAAATCTGGATCACTTTGACTTGCCGTAACTCCACTCGATTTTGCTGGATTTTCAAAATTTCAACTTCAATAATCAGCAGGCATGCATATCAGTTGTCGGGCTGAAAATAAGACCAATGTGTACTGAGGTGTTTTAACTACCTTTTTCGAGTCAATCTTCTTTTCACGAATGTACAAACAAAAAATTTTCCCCCTCGATTTGTAGCCTTTTCGATCATATTATAGGACATGAATAACAAAGAAAACTTCATATCCAAACTAAACTTGTTACTTCTACCTGAGTTTTGTGAATTTATTCAACCGAGCTTTCGACCTTAGCGGTCATCGTCGGGGTTACCGGTTGGGAACTAAAATCATTCGAACTAAGTAAGAAAGCATACGTGTACAAATACAAGCTTCTTTTCTAAAGACTTGAGAAGTAGCAAAAGCCGTGTACGAGTATCCTGCCAGAAAACGTTGGATCTAATGTATTAGATCTAAATGGTCAAAAACAATGTTAAATGAAGCAAGTAGTCCAAGGACTCAGCAAAGACCAATACAACGTATATATTTTTTGGTAACTATATTTCGGCTAGCCATACTAGCCTTCTTCAGGTTACGGAGAGATTTACAAATGGTACTAAAATATATAGCTATTACCAAGAGAAAATGAGGTAAGAGAAGGAATCCCTGGTATTGGGCTCTTGACCCATCATGTGCCCCGTTAATTCTATTTTTAGAATCAATATATCTTTAGAACGGAACGTGATTGGTCAGATCATATAAGGCGAGGTCGCGCAGGCCGTTGCGCACGGCTTTGATATGAAAAGTCAAAATTGAGCGAAGAAAATATTCTCAACTTTCTCGAACATTTTACAAATTTATACTTCGAAAACTCAATAAAGGATTTTACCAGTCCACAATATGGCTGGTGCTTCAAGGTTTTGGTGATGTTGGCTCTTGTAAAGTTTCCTTCGTGTTTTCCAACCTGAGAATAACGCTTGGACTTCGTAATTGTTGAATACAAGTGCCGGTAAGACCACTTTAACTTTAGAGTTTGTTTTCGTGATTACTTTGACTTTGACCGTTGTGTAGTTTATATTTGTAGCACCTTCATTTTGCTCAATTCGCCTGAGTATTCTTAAAAATCCTTCAATGAGTCTCATACTCCGTTCACACCAAGGCTTAAACATGGTTTAAGGTGGTTTAACTAAACGGGTTTAGGAAATTATCTACAAACGCCATGCAACCTTTGGCACAAAACTGTTGGTAAACTGTCCTTTCTGTTGCACAGTAGAAATTCCAGGTAGTTTGATTCTTGTGAAATCAAATGCCCTCGAATTAGAGAAGCGAGAATAAACTCAGTTTAACTACAGTAAACAAGGTTTGGTGTGAACGGGGTATTAGAGAATTAAATTGTGGCCTTTTCTCAGAGAGTTGACGATATTGTTTCGCTCAGTTTTGTATTTGTATTCAGTGCAGACTTTGCATGTAAACATCATAGAAATCGTGCGACCACTGCTTTGTTATCTTGGAGCAGAAGCTGTGTAGTCTTTTGCTTTTCTTTTTTTAAGGAAAAACAAGTCAAGAGTGGTTGCGCGTGCATGGTAACTAAAGCTAAAAATAGCTTCGATCTAAAAATAGAACTAGTCTACCTAACAGCAGTGAATGCTGACGGTGAATGCAATGTTAGTAGTTGTGGATAAGAGTTGGTGCCGGAGAGCTTAGACTACTGTAGTTATGAAATGTTTTGTTTTATGCCAAGTGACAAGTATGCAAATTATTAGGCGAGTCTACCTTTCTTTGTTTTGAATAGTATTTGTCTATTCGCGCCAGTCCCTTGCAGCGCGAGTATAAATAAGAGCTCTGCATCTAATTACTGCCCAGTTCGCGTAAGAACCCTTCGCTACGCTACCTATATCCTTACTCAGTCATGGCCGATGAACAAATTCCTGTCCTAGCTGCTGTTGAACAAGCCCAGGCGTTGAGAAGTCATCCCAACCAAGTATATAAATACCTGCTGCGAATCCAGACCATGGTCCTTTCAGGTATAAACGTTTTATAGGTCGGTTTCAAGTTCGTTCGATTTCCCTCGGCTCCCTAAAAGTTTGCACGTGTGTTGAACTCTAATGTGAGTGTTTGTTTACCGTGCTTCGCCTCGCAAACACCGGGTTTGTGGAGTTGCATTTCCCTCGGCTCCCTTATAGTTTGCACGTATGTTGAACTCTACAGTGAGTTTTGTTTACCGTGCTTCGCCTCGCAAACACCGGGTTTGTGGAGTTGCATTTCCCTCGGCTCCCCAATAGTTTGTACGTGTGTTGAACTCTAATGTGAGTGTTTGTTTACCGTGCTTCGCCTCGCAAACACCGGGTTTGTGGAGTTGCATTTCCCTCGGCTCCCTAATAGTTTGCACGTATGTTGAACTCTACAGTGAGTTTTGTTTACCGTGCTTCGCCTCGCAAACACCGGGTTTGTGGAGTTGCATTTCCCTCGGCTCCCCATAGTTTGCACGTGTGTTGAACTCTCAAGTGAGTGTTTACCGTGCTGGCCTCGCAAACACCGGGTTTGTGGAGTTGCATTTCCCTCAGTTTCCCTTCTCGGTTGTTTGTTTGTGTTCTATAGTCGGTACTATACAACATGATACAACGTCATCTTTACTTTATGCATGCTTTCCCTCCCCTTTGCCTCGTTTATATATAAGTTTTGCATGCTTAGGGGTATGAGGTTGAACATTGTCGTATGGCTTGTGCTTGATATTTCCCTTTGCGTACCGTGACGTAATGTCCAAGCATTCTAGTTGCATGGTTAATGTTGAGCAATGATTTCCCTTAGCGTTATTATTATTATTATAGCGTTCTGCACCCTATATATTGTCAAGACGGTGCAAATTCGACTGAGTTGTTCGGTTTTGGGTATATTTGTGTTTTCGACATTTGCAGATTTGCTGCTTCTCGCATTTGGATCCAATTTGGTGTTGTATTGTTTCTCTTTGTTGTTGTCCCTCCCTCCACACCTCCCTTTGTTTCCTTTCCTTTGTGATTGTCTCCCTTTGTTCTTCCCGTTTTCGCATATCATTGATTGTGCGTGCCTTACGGTATTTTCACTGTTGGCCCTTTGTGGGCGCTACAAGAATTATTAATTCGGTGATGATGTTGTGCCTCAGATACGTATACTGTCCCTGTTCGTTTTATTTTCGGTTTATTTCCGTTGCTCTAACATTTTGTGAAGTTTTTGTTTTGTGTCCTCTCCCGCGCTATTTGGGTTTTCCCCATCTCCTATGGTAGCCTGAAAGGGTGTCTAATGCCCTAGTCGGATTACTGACGCTCAGGCTGTCATCCCTTGGGTGGGTTACTCCCGCGCAGAAACGCTTTACCTTATATTTCCATCTCCATCCTCCTGTTTTGGGGACGCACTTTTCAAAATTGCACCTGAAAACACAGTTTCAGTACCAAAATGCACAAGAATAAAGCGATTGACAGAAAATTGGACTAAGAGTAGACATTAAAAGCATTTTACTACAATTTGAAGAGAAATAGTGTCCCTCAAAACAGTCCCATAATCCAATGCGAGCATTAACTTCGAAATAGCTATATCAAAAAGACATAGATTACCGCTGAAATGATTGTGGCTCACTTCAGTAATTATTCCCCATGCATGTCTGACGTCACCTATCCCAAGGGAAAGTGCAGTCACAATATAGAGTAATTATAAGTGCATGTTCTTGTACCCGAGAGAATGTTGTGAACGGATTTTAATATTCCCCATAAACGACGTCACAAACAAAATGGATCTGAGCCGACGGTAAAACGGCAAAATGGCGGATGATATTCCTTATTGAACGTAAATTATGATGATATCTAAGAACGATTTACAAAAATTAATACTCAAGTAATGCTAGTACAAGAGATATCTAACTTTCTTGAGAAAATAACTTTTGTCTTCAGTTCCCCTTTAAGTGCATGGTTAGTTCGACGTTTGCCCCAGGCCTCAGTAAATCTCCAGCGATTGATTGTATGCCAGAAATTAGGAATGAGCTAAATTGCTCCTATCTCCAAACTGTTGTACACTGACGCCTCAAGGAATACATTGAATTGAAGGCCATTGAAACAACTGCCGAAAAGTGTCTAAATAACGTTTCACGCATAGCTGTACTACCTTTCGACTCGCTGAACTTTCTTCATCCATGCATTGCTCATCCATGCATATTCCTGGGGCTTTCTCAGTATATCACCGTCCTGAATTCCTGAAAATTTGAATAACAATAGCTCATATTGTTGTATGTCTCGTTCTACAAAGAGTTCTTGATTTGAATAGCAAAGGTTTTTCAGGATAGTGATATACTGAGAAAGAGCCATATTCCTCCGCTTTATATCCTCGTTTAACTTTGCAACTTTCTAAGCACAAATGAACTCATTTGGACTAATGAGTATCTAGGTAGAACTTAGCTCGAAGAAATAAGCCCCAAAAGGTTACATTAATTTTGGAGCGAGGTTAGCGACAGAGTTGGCCATTCAAACGTTCGCTTCGGCTTTGATGCAGTAAATGGTTCCTTCTGCAGGTACCGGTCACATTGTACGTAATTCAATAGAAACTAACACAGAATTAACAATAGGTTTGCGGTACGTGCAGAAAGACCCCAGTAAATGCAGTTTTGCAGTGCGCTCTTTGAATAAACACCTTCTTTTTCTATAGAAATAGTATCGTGAAAATCTAGCACTAGGATTGAGCTACTGTTCGTAAATCATTGTCTTTCAATGGAGTTTGGGAATAACAATAGTCCCTTTTCGCGTTCACAGATACCGTTGTAAAACCGCTGTACTTGATTGACATCAGACGCATTTGTACGGAAACCACTAGACCCAATTACCAAAACCAGGTCAAGATTTGAATAACAATAGGAACTATTGTACAACAATAGGAACTATTGTTAGATATGCCTCGTTCAACAAAGGACATGTCTTTGTAGAACGAGGCATCTATTGTTATTCAAATCTTGACCTGGTTTTGGTCATTGGGATCTAGTGTTTTCCCATTTGTACAGGGTTAGCCTCGAGTCAATGTAAATTATTCACAAATATCAACAAGAACACGAACAAAATGTTGACATGAAACAATAGAAGCATTTTAGAATTGCACGGACTGATTTTTGAATCGAGGCTAATAACCCTGTAGTAAATGCGTCTTTTTTTATATATATTATTATTATATTATATTTTTATTTTCAAGATTCGTCCATAGGGCAGGTGTTGTTTAAAGGAGCACTCTCACAGGTAATGCATTGCGCGCCTTGAACCCCTCAGCGCCATTTTCGTATCATACGAAAATGGCGGATTTCTACTTACCACACGAGAAGGAAGAGTTTCTCTGGAGAACTCCGGACATGCCATTGCTGATCCGTATCGGAATTCGAAAGGCGAACTTTTCATGTGTACTTTTCATGTGCGTTCTTGTCAAATCTAAGTAGTATCCCGTATGTAAACAATAACACGGCGCGCAATGCATTACCTGTGAGAGTGCTCCTTTAATAGGACACGAAGTCCCCTTTAAAATACATTGCCACGTCCCACCCAATAAGAAGATTACCCCGTATACCCGCCCCCTGATGAATTCCCAATATGAAACTGAAATATATGAAAAATTAATATATCTGAATATAATAAATTTGTCTTTTGTCAAGGACAGCGGTTATCTCTAAACAACGTGAAACTGGAGTATTGCCATTTTTGTTTGGATGATACTGAAGAAGTGCGCGCGCAGAATTGGAATAATGCTGGGACGCAGAGCAGGTGAAACTGAATAATTACTCAAATTATTGACATTTTTATATTATGGCAAAATGTTTTCTACACCTGATATAAACGGCATGATGTTAAACTTTTTTTTTATATCAGAAAAGAGTGCTGCTTGAAAAAAATATATTTAAAAAATCTGACGTCACCGAATTAGCATATCACGATTTCAAACCTTTATATCTCGCAAATGCGAAGCTCAAATCACAAAATACAGTGGAACCTCTATATAACGGCCACCATCGGGACTTTGAAAAGTGGTCGTTATATATAGAGGTTGCCGCTTCATAGGAGGTATAATAAACAGAGTTTGACTGCATGACAAAAATTTTTTTGAGAAAAGTAGAGGTTCCACTGAACTGGACCATCCCACTATTTACTTCATAAGTAATCGTTTTTCAACTGATATAAAACAATTTCGCGTCATATGAAAAAGAAGAATACTTTAGAATAAATTGATAGTGTAAATTGTAAATAGGTTAAATAGTAAATAAGGTAGATGTATGCACTTCAGTTAATCTAAATTGTCCATACAACTGTTAGCTTTACTTCCTCTTGCTGGGTGATGCCGGAACATATTAATTGTCACTTACGCATCTATTTGCAAGTATTTCCAGCTCCTTCTCCGAGCATCCGTACAACCATTTAGAATCAAGATTGGACTTGTTTCCATGCATGATCCGCCAACGGCTACGCCATGTAGTGTCATCCAAAAAGGACAGCATCAAAGTACGCTTGGTTGAAGGAGCAATAGGCCCTCGTCCATGCGTCACACGATAGTTGTTGAACAGTGCACACCAGCCCTCCCTCAAGACAATGGATTGATGATATCTGGGATCGCTAAGCTTGGACCTCAAGGAGCAGGAAAGCCTCGTAGAACCGCTTCATGGTCGCCTGGTCTTTGAAAGAATCCATGTCGATCCCACATTGCTTGTTGTTGAACCTCAACATCGGTCGCTCCTCGTCTGCGTCGTAGCCAATAAGTGGTGCCTTTACCATTGATTCATAATTATAGACACGAACTCGCTGTGGTTCACACGGTTCTTGGAGGTTCATTCTCCTTCTTGAAAAGCGCACTGGCAGAGTACTAAGTAGCTCATACGCTTCGGGATCCTCTTTGCGAATATCTTCAATGACTTTAACGCTGTCGACGAAGAAATTTAGAGTATCTACAGCGCCGGCTGGAGGGGAATATTGGCTGGCAAGTAGACCGGAGATTCTGGCAGGAACGGGATAGTAGCTGGTGTCGGTGTGAACAGGGTGCGCTTTTGCGGTGTAGATGTGTACGTCAACATCCTCGATGTTAGAGTTATCCACCTTGATAGTAAGAAAGTTAACTGGGTGGGATCTCTGCATGAGCTGGCCAACCGTTTCCAGAAGCTCTTGTAAGCCTTTTTCATTGGTTGGCACTCCCTTAAAGTAAGCTATTCCATATTTCCTCAGATCGCTCATCCAGGAATAGAGTTTTTCTTTCCTCTCGGCGAAGTCGTAAGTTATGGATAACTTGTCGCTGGCATCCCACATAACCAAGTTTGGATTACCGGCGCTGAGCTGTTTGCTGTTGGCCAAATCCCTAGCTCTCAGCCACGATGCATTGAACGCCGTGCGATGGTCCTCCCAGTCAACCATCACGTCTTCGCTGTCTGGTTTATTCTCAGCATGAAGGATAGTCGAATCTTTTGTAATAAAGCGAGCAAAATCCTTCTGCTGGTGAATAAAAGTCTGGGCATCAAACACATTTGGGTCTCTCACGGAATTGCGCAACCAAACACTAGGAAACTGGCTTACTGCTCCATCTTGCCATTTGACTTTTAAAAAGTCCTTGCAGTGAGATAAACTTGCCACTCTAAACGGGGCACGTAACATTGCAGCCATTTCTTCAGATGGAGTAGCTTCACGATCAAATCCAAGCGGCAGTGAGTACGCCTTGATTAATATCAGCAGCCCTTGCCTATGCAAATATAGATCACCGAACGGTTGTGATTGAATGGTTTTTTTTGTCTGTCGTTATATACCCTTATTGTCCTTTAGTGTATGCATAGTTAGTAGATCAGAGGGGACTGGTTGGAAAACCTTTTGTTATATGTTTTTGTTCGTTTTTTTCAACCGTGACCGTGCACAAATATTTTGTTTTGTCATTGTTTTGCCTTAATTTGCTATGGTTGAGCAACTGAACCCAAACGTTTTTTTGGCTGCTTGTGCGATATATTCCAATTCAAAATTAAATATATTAGAATATTTAAATAAGTAATCCGGCAATAGAGAACATTTGGGTTCATTCATTTAGCCATTTTCTAATGAATTTGAACAAACATTGTGCACGGTCAGGACACGTTCAACATCATAATGACATTAGGACTAGAACAAAGAAATATAACAAAAGGCTTCCTAACCATTCCCACTAACTATGGTGTATGAACCTCTTGGACTCTCGTACATCGAGAAGTCTAACTAGTTCTCTATCCCGGGCTATTCGACGCTGACATCGCGGCTGACAAAATGGCGGATACAATCTCTAGTCAGAATCAATCCTTTTTGATATTGAAATACTATTTTGTGGTTCCTGAGTTGGTATCTACTAAAACAATTATTCGCCTCGGACTTAGTGGATATATTTGAATATGGTCATCAGTGTATCGGGTCTGTCCCAGGACCCGAAATGATCCCCCTGAAATGATCCCCAAAGTGTCTGATCTCGAAATGTACCGGACCCGAAATGATCCCCAGACTGGCTCTGAAATGATCCCCAGTGAAATTCGGGAATGGTCCTAATCAGTCCCGTTCCTTTCCTATTCTCTTTTTCTTTCTTCCTCAATAATAATAATAATAATAATGACGATAACAATCATCATCATCATCATCATCATAATAATAATAATAATAACGATAACAATAATAATATCATCATCATCATCATCATAATCATAATAATAACGATAACGATAACATCATCATCATCATCATCATAATAATAATAGCGATAGCAATAATAATAATAAATATCATCAGCGATAGCATCATAATAATAATAATAATAATCATCATCATCATCATAATAACATAACATAATATCATCATCATCATCATCATCATCATCATAATAATAATAACGAATCATCATCATCATCATCATCATCATCATCATCATAATAATAACGATAACAATAATAATCATCATAATAATCATCATCTTCATAATCATCATCATCATCATAATAATAATAACGATAACAATAATCATCATCATCATCATCATCAAAATAATGATAATAACGATAACAATAATAATCATCATCATCATCATAATCATCATAATAATAATAATAATAATAACTCACAATAGATTTTCAGTGAGGTGTGTTAGGTATTACTTACATATTTTCTTTCTTCCTCTCTTTCTCGATCTCTCTTCCTTTCTCTCTTTCTTTCTTAGTTTCTTTCTTTTTTTTTCTTTCTCTCTTTCTCTAATTCCTTCCTTCTTTGTCACTACGCTGTTATGCTAGTTTCGTAGTCTAGACAGCCGGTGTGCTGGTAAGGTAGTTCGTCTACTGGACATGTCAGTGTGGCGGAAGACTGCGAAAATGTCAAGTCAAATGATGGTACGATGTTTTGCTTTTCTATCTTTTATACTGGTGTTTTTGTGTCATGTTTCGGAAGCGGGTTCAGATGACAAGATTTCTCAGCATGGCCAGGCTCTAGGCTACTAATTTAGTCTACTTCAATGCTGTAGAGTACAGACAGCATTAAACCGTGCATCATAAATAGTACTGTACTGTACTTTTCTATTTCTATTCAGTTTAATTAGTGCTATTATCAGCTATTTACTGCAAAAAACGTTGCACGGTTTTGGTGTCCGTGTACTCTATTTAAAATTAATATTTTCAGTCAGTACAAATTAAACCCATCTATATAAAGACCATCTAATTTTATATTTTATATTTAAATTTTGACTGTTGAATTACGTCAAGTAGCAATAAAGTAGATGCGGCAGGCATTAGGCATTTCCCCCGACTGATGTATTATTATTATTAGCAGTTAAAGGAGCTCTGTCACTTTGTTTACTCCCGGTTCACTACTAAATTTAATCGCCTATATTTTTCAATGTTGTCGTTTGTATATCAATGTCACTCTTCTGCACCCTCAATCACCTTCGTTCCTTTTTGGTTTAGTATTATCCCTCTGTGTTTACTTAGCAAACTGTTATTTTATGACTTCCTTCAATTTTTAAAAAGGTAATTTTGTACGTCACAAAAAGATTGTGACAAAGCTCCTTTGAGTATCATTACAATTCAGTTAAATACAGTTGATAAAAAGCAATATACATGTATTAATCTCGTTGAGTTGTTTAATAAAATAATTCACATATTTTTTATTGTGAATTTGTTGACCAAGGAATGAATCCAAGGGACTGATCAACCATTCCTGAATTTCACTGGGGATCATTTCGGATCCAGTCTGGGGATCATTTCGGGTCCGGTATCATTTCGGAGCCATTATGATGATATTATTATTATTATTATGATGATGATGATTATTATCGTTATTATTATTATGATGATGATTGTTATCGTTATTATGATGATGATGATGATGATTGTTATCGTTATTATTATTATGATGATGATTATTATCGTTATTATTATTATGATGATGATTATTGTTATCGTTATTATTATTATTATTATGATTATTGTTATCGTTATTATTATTATGATGATTTATTGTTATCGTTATTATTATTATGATGATTTATTGTTATCGTTATTATTATGATGATGATTGTTATCGTTATTATTATTATTATTATTATTATTATCATTATTATTAGTTGAGGAAGAAAGAAAAATAGAATAGGAAAGGAACGGGACTGATTAGCACCATTCCCGAATTTCACTGGGGATCATTTCAGAGCCAGTCTGGGGATCATTTCGGGTCCGGTATCATTTCGGAGCCAATCTAGACACTTTGGGGATCATTTCGGGTCCAGGGATCATTTCGGAGCCAGGGATCATTTCGGGTCCTGTACAGTGCACCATTTATGATCAGGACGTACACAAACTCAAGTATCAGCTCATCCAGGGGGGTGCGCACCCCCTGCACCCCTCCCCTAGATCCGCCCCTGCTCAGGGCGTCAGTGTACATCAAAATTGTCTCTACAACCGGTTTATCTTAGATTTTAGATTTTTCCATATACAGTCATTTGCAAAAATTCTGGCCGCAACGATATATCAATATATCAATATATCGGGTGCATTATGGGTAATTAAATAATACTATTTTGAGTTTCCTAACTTATTAAATGAAGCAAAATTTACAAACAACAAACGTATGACTAAAATAAACATTATACTAAATATTTATACCAACTTTGCTAGCGTTAACCCACTTTAAGGGGAACTTGCTATTATTTTATTACCCATAATGCACCCGATATATTGATATATTGATATTCGTAGCGGCCAGAATTTTTGCAAATGACTGTATAAATACAATATTGATTATACATCATTGCTGCTTAAATCACAATCAAAATAAATGCACAATTCTTGTGACTGCATGATATACATGCATATATTTCTTAACTTTCACATTTTATCGTTATAAAATACAACTATTTTCAATCTACGGAGAAAGTGTTGTGTGGCATCGACAGTCATTCCCAGGCACCACGGTCTTTCTCTTGGAGGAGGCCTGGGAAGGATTTACAACTTTTACAATTATACAAGTCCAGATACATTGCCAAATTACGTTAGGTTTCTTTATATTTGGACACTATATGTCAGTTTCTATGCAATCTATTTGTTTTACCTTAAAACTGTCTTTAACTCACTAAAGAGTTCAATAATAATAAAAGTTAAATAATAAAACCATGCAGTCGGTATTAACAAAATGTTCTACAACTGTACATGCATCTTGAGCTAAAAATGTGCGCGAGTGAATATCTTGAATATCTTGGTTTAAATCACGTGACAAATCACGTGACAATTTGGTTTCGTCTGATTGGATACTATTCTAAACCGTGACTGTATCACCACTGCCATAGTAATGGTATTCGGTAGAGTGTATCTTGGGAACCATAAACGATTCACTTTGACTGGGAACTGTTGGATGAGAATAAAGTCATTATGATTGTGATGAAGACAATGATGGGAATAATGATGACAATGATGATGAAGATGATTGTAATATGATGATCGATGGTAGCAATATGATGATGGCGATGATGTTGATGACGATGGTGATGATAATGATGATGGCAAAGATGATGATGGTAATGATGGTGATGATGATGTTGATGACAATGGTGATGATGATGGTGATGATGGAGGCAATGGTGATGATGGTGATGATGGTGATGATGGCAGCTAGTGATGCATATGGTGGTAGTGATGATGTTGATGATGATGGTGGCGGCGCAATGATGGTTATGATGGAGGCAATGGTGATGATGGTGATGATGGCAGCTAGTGATGCATATGGTGGTAGTGATGATGTTGATGATAATGGTGGCGGCGCAATGATGGTTATGCTGATGGCAATGCTGATGGTATTGATGGCAGTGATGCATATGGTGGTACTAGTGATGATGTTGAAGATGATGGTGGTAATGATGGTGATGATGGAGGCAATGGTAATGATGATGGTATAGTGATGACAATGGTGATGTGTTTCAAGTAGAAGAGGACTGGAGAGTTACGTTAAGAGGAAAGGGTTGGGAGAAGCCAAACAAGTGCCTGCCAGCAAGTAACATATTCTTCACATAACAATATACGAATGTCTTCTAACTTATCTCTACCTTCTAAAGGTGAATGCCAAACAAGTGCCTGCCAGCAAGTAACATATTCTTCACATTACAATATACGAATGTCTTCTAACTTATCTCTACCTTCTAAAGGTGAATGCCAAACAAGTGCCTGCCAGCAAGTAACATATTCTTCACATAACAATATACGAATGTCTTCTAACTTATCTATACCTTCTAAAGGTGAATGCCAAACAAGTGCCTGCCAGCAAGTAACATATTCTTCACATAACAATATATGAATGTCTTCTAACTTATCTCTACCTTCTAAAGGTGAATGCCAAACAAGTGCCTGCCAGCAAGTAACATATTCTTCACATAACAATATACGAATGTCTTCTAACTTATCTATATCTTCTAAAGGTGAATGCCAAACAAGTGCCTGCCAACAAGTAACATATTCTTCACATAACAATATACGAATGTCTTCTAACTTATCTCTACCTTCTAAAGGTGAATGCCAAGGTTTTGGGACGTCACATGTGAAGAGTTCCCAACGCTTTCGTGCTGGAGGTTTAGTGTAGGATTCGTTTTGAAGTGGAATCAATCCCCTACAAAGCAAGATAGACAGATTAGTATGATTGGACCTCTCGTAAGCGACCACCCTTGTTGTCAGGTAAGGTGGTCGCTTATGCATGGGAGGTCGCTTACAAGAGGTATTATTATAATCACAGTGTTTGACAGTTGAAGCTCTCGTAACACTGCCGTTGTTGTCAGGTAATTAATAAGGTGGTCGCTTACAAGAGGTAATAATCACAGTGTTGAGATAGATACAGTTTAACCTTAGGCTTGTATAAGCATCCATCCTTGTTGTCTGCAGGTACAGTCAATTAAACCTCTATTAAGCGGTCACTTTCACTCAAATTCCCAGAAATAGGTCCCCATACTTACTGTAAATGTGACCTCTATTAAGCAGTCACCTCTATTAATTTAAGCGGTCAGTTGCAGGCTATTTCGTGAGGGTGACCGCTTAATATATAGAGGTAATTGACTGTATATTGGTTTATGGGAGGTGATCTCTTATACAATAAGAGATGATAATATAATATTTCAATCAAACCTCTTGTACGCTCGTGACTGCAGTGTTTATATTTGAGTCATAACCTCTCGTAAGTGACCACGCATGCACGCAGTCGACCTCTTGTAAGCAACCACCCTTAATTATTATAGAGGTTGTTAAAGATGCAAATACAATGCAATAATTCGAGTTATAGAAGCACGTGGGAATTGGAAGAAGACGAGAGAAAGTGCTAGGAGAAGCAGTGAAGGCATATCTCACACTTCTGGAGTCTTATTCCAATTCCCAAGTGCTTCTATAACCCGATAGAACCGCAGCTGCCGAGTTTTCTATTTCTTTTATAAAAGTATAAGTTCACAATAATAATAATAATAATATTATTACACAAGAGAGTAATACATTTAACAATTATTCCACGAAATCAAGTTGTACATGAGCTGATAGCCGAGTTGGCTTTTGCCTATCAGTCATATATGACAAGATTGAGTGGAATAATTGTTTTATTATATAGACAACCACTGGATTGTAAGAAATATAACATTATAGTCTTTATTCTTAGTTCAGCAAAACTGGTCTGCCATTGTTGAAAATCTCCAACTTTCTCTACTCGTGGTATATGAGCTGATAGCCTACTAGTAGAGTAGCCAATCAGAGTGCACACTTGCTCATATCCAGTGGTTGTCTATATAATAAATGCAAGTATCTGGTCTATTTAAGAGAGATCTGTGAAGGAGCGAGAGTAATGCTGCAGATCAAATGGACTATTGTTATTAGGAGCAAGGATGGTTTAGTTGAATGTATGCAGCCTTAATTCTTCATGACATTAGCTAACATTCTTGTGTTGACTCCCTCTAATCTGTGTATACAGTCATTCCCAAAAAGGTTGTCCAGATGAAAAGACTACAGTACTACAATAAAGTCACGTGATTCATTGTTTTTAATTTCTGCGCGGACTGTGCGCGGAACTGCGAGTTGATACTAGCGCCATTACATTCAGTTCTCACAATGCCGTGTACTTTTGCATCTCAAATTGAATTTCATGAGGAAATTGAATATACATAATGAATCACGTGACTTTATTCTAGTATTGTAGTCTTTTTATCTGGACAACCTTTTTGGGAATGACTGTATATATAGACACCTATTCCAAAAATCGTGGTCCCCACCGAAAGCAACAAGTAAGAAGCTGACCATCCTCTGGAACTCAGGTATACTCTGTCGTTCGTATTAACTCGCTCCCAGAGAAATAGCGAGTAACGAGCGACAGAGTATACCCCTGCATGGGTTCCCGTAGCTGACGACCGCAAAGGACTTTGGGAATCTCCTAATTAATTTATCATGGTACTTGAGAAGTTATCTCTACGAGCGTTGAATAGCAATCATTTGGATCTATTCGGCCATTTGAAAATACATGTCTTCAAAATGTCTACGGATGAATAAATGAATAAGGAGAAAGTCCCAATGCCCTTTGCGGTCGTCAGCTTCTTGCTTGTTGTTTTCGGCGGGGACAACGATTTTTGGAATAGGTGTATATAGCTCAGTGCAGCTTTAAATACCCATGGGACTCATTGATGGAGGGAGGGGTAGAGGGTGCACCTTTTGCACCCTGGGAGACCAGTTTCGACTGAGGTAGCAAGCAGCTGGGTGGATCCAGGAATGTTTGAGAGGGGGGTCCAACAACAAGTACACACAATTCACTTTAAACCTGTGGTAAAACTAGATCAATTCTAATGATAAAACAATCAATTGAACCTCAGGTATGACAGGGGGGTCTGTCCCCCATCCTCACCCCCCCTGATCCTTTGGATCCACCACTGAGTGGCATGGATGTTGAATATGCGAGGTACATTTTTAGATTAATGTAAAGAATAACACTGACAATTTAAGTATTATAAATAAAAAATAAAAAAACACTGACAAGTATTAATTGAAGGGCTCCCTGCAAGAACAACGTAAGTGATCTCTAATCAAAATCTAAATTCTCCTCGAGATTCTTTGAATTTCAAAGGAGAATTTGGCATTTGATCAGAAGTCACTTACTCCGTTCTTGCAGGTACCCCTTCAATTGTCCATATTAGTGAATTAGTGATGTTTGCTCATACTCACTTATTAGGTACAGGTTTCAAAGACTTCGGTAGCCTGGGAATCGTCGTTGGTTCTCTAAACACTAGCTCATCTCTCATTGGTCCCTTCGGCCTTCGTACCGAGTTTGGTGGTAGTGGGTTATCCTTGGAGCCGTGACCCCATGCTTTGGGGTACCCCTCGCATTCCCAGTATGTGGCATAGTCTTTCTTGGGGTATTTGCTCATTTCAAGTCTAGATGTAGGATACATGTATAAGTAAAGATAGCAAAGACAGAAAGCACTATTAATATGTTACTAAAGTTGCATTGTTTGTGGCATTCTGCCCTGGTGACTGTAGCATAAAGAAAATGGACCAGAAGGGAAAAGAGAGAGAGGAGAGAGGAAAGAAGAAGGGAAAAGAGAGAGAGGAGAGAGGAAAGAGGAGAGGAAAGAGGAGAGGAAAGAGGAGAGGAAAGAGGAGAGGAAAGAGGAGAGGAAAGAGGAGAGGAAAGAGGAGAGGAAAGAGGAGAGGAAAGAGGAGAGGAAAGAGGAGAGGAAAGAGGAGAAGAGCAGATCAGAGAAGAGAGAAAAACTGATGGAAGGATAGAGATCTAGAATACCTTAGCATAACATTCACAGAATAATAGAATAAAATGAATGCTAAATCCAATCCATCCATAGACATGTTGTTTGCATTAATTGCTGGTGCAAACAAGGTCTAAATTTGAATAGAATAGAGTGATTGCAAACACCCGTGAAATAAAAAAAATTAGAGTGTTATATAGTGTGTAATATATGGTCTACTATAGTTAACAATTAGTCACCAAAGGCGAGGTGAATATCGGTGAATAATAACCGAGACGAAGTCGAGGTTATTATCACTGCTATTCACTGAGCCTAGGTGACTAATTGTTTTAGTAGAATTACACAGGTGATTATTTGAAAAAATAAAGATAAATACCGGTAAGCATTTTAAAGAAAATACATTTTTATTTCATATTTCAAAAGCTGGCAGCCATTTTGTCAAAATGCTGTAGGAACTATCGAGAAATAGTCCAAAGTTCTCGACCAATCAGCGTGCTTGATTTTCTATAATCACCTGAGAGTGTGTAATTCTACTAATGTCTATTAGTCTTCAATACTATCTATTTCTAATTCATAGGTTTATTGCAATCACTCTATTTATGGAAATGAAAGAGATTAAATTACTCAGATAAAAATTGAAGGGCTCAAATTCTCCTTGAGATTCTTTGAATTTCAAAGGAGAATTTGGGTTTTGATCACAAGTCACTTACTCCGTTCTTGCAGGGACCCCTTCATTTATCATTATTATTACTATTATTATTTATTATTATTATAATAATAAAATACAGCTATTGCACAATAGTCCCTTTTCGCGTTCAAAGATCCCGTTGTAAAACCGCTGTACTTATTGACATCAGACGCATTTGTACAGGGTTAGCCTCGAGTCAATGTAAATTATTCACAAATTTCAACAAGAACACGAAAAAATGTTGACATGAAACAATAGAAACATTTTTGAATTGCATGGACTGTTCTCTGAATCGAGGCTAAGCCTGTACAACCCACACCAAAAATTTAGTATGGGCCATATATGGGCCAAATATGGGAAAAATATGGAAAAGTATATGGGTTTTATGTGGCCCATATTAAACCCAGAATTCCAAAATATATGGGTTATATATGGATTAAATATGGATTAAGTACGTATTTGGTCATAATCCATGTATAATCCATGTATTATCCATATATTACCCATATTTTTCCCATATATTACTCATTTATGTGGCCCATATATTTCCCATACTTCCCATATATTTCCCATATACTTCCCATATATTTCCCATACATGGGCCATATATGGGCCAGATATGGGAAAAGTATGGAATTTATATGGATAAAATGTGGTTACTATATGGGTTTTATGTGGGCCCATATTAAACCCATATTAATTCCATATTAAACCCAGCTATTCCAAAATGTATGGGTTATATATGGATTAAATCTGGATTAAGTACGTATTTGGTCAAAATCCATGTATTATCCATATATAATCCGTATTATTCCCATATATTACTCATTTATGTGGCCCATATATTTTTCCATACTTCCCATATATTTCCCATATACTTCCCATATATTATCCATACTATTCCCATATATTTCCCATATACTTCCCATATATTATCCATACTATTCCCATATATTTCCCATATACTTCCCATATATTATCCATACTATTCCCATATATTTCCCATAACAATACCCATATATTATCCATATTATTCCCATATATTTCCCATATACTTCCCATATATTTCCCATACTTCCCATATATTCCCCATATACTTCCCATATATTATCCATACTATTCCCATATATTTCCCATATACTTCCCATATATTATCCATACTATTCCCAGATATTTCCCATACCAATACCCATATATTATCCATATTATTCCCATATATTTCCCATATACTTTCCATATATTATCCATACTATTCCCATATATTTTCCATATTTCCCATATATTTCCCATACACTTCCCATATATTATCCATACTATTCCATATATTTTCCATATTTCTCATATATTTCCCATATACTTCCCATATATTATCCATATACTTCCCATATATTATCCATACTATTTCCATATATTCTCCATACTTCCCATATATTTCCAATATACTTTCCATATATTATCCATACTAATCCCATCCTATTCCCATGCATCCCATATATTTCTTATATATTAATTCCCCATACTTACAGTACTGAATATTTCTTAATACAGTATAATTTTTGTGAATAATATTATTTAAAAATGCACATCATGCAGTATCAAAAAATATTTATTGATAATTGAAAGCTTTTTACAAATGTAAATCAGAAGTATACATGCATAAGTTATTCTTTCTTATGGCCAGTCAGTCTACAGTCAATTATATGACTGGTCAAATAACTTTGAATAGATCATGATCAGTTATAACTCGATCATGTAAAGTCGCCGCAATATATTTGTTAGCCCGGCAAACTTCAAACTATTATAGTTCATGTAAATATTAGATAAATGTCCATCAGTAGCTAATGCAGTATATATGAAATATATGAATCCAAGTGGAGCCTGAAACTACTTATATGAACCCGCCTGCTCTCAGTGGCTTAGATACATGTAGCGCAGTTGGTAGAACATTACACCGGTATCGCAAAGGTTGTGGGTTTGATTCCCGTTGTAAGTCTGATTTTTTTTCAGACATGATTTCCAGTAGTTTCAGGTTCCACTTGGATTCATATATTTTATGAATCAGTGCATTAAAGTGGATTTCTGCAAGTGACTTGGTAATGCATCAATCAATTCCAGCTGTTATCATCCCCCCCCCCCCCCCCCCCCTTGTAGTCCCAAGAAAGAAAGAAAAATCCCTGGTAGTCAGCCGGGGGGGGGGGGGGGGGGGGGGGGGATGTGGTAACAGCTGGAATTGATCCATGCATAACCTATATACATGTACAGTATGCCACCATTACAGTCGACTGGTGAATACACATGCATGAACAGCATTAATACTGTAAAATAAAGCTGATCAGTGAAGTATCACTTCTAAATTATGCACTGTACATTGCACATACTTAACTAACAATCATAAAGAAACTGCATCAGTCTTACTTTGATTTGTATATATCTACAGAATGATTTCATGTCCAACAGAAGCTACATGTAACAGATAATGTTGAGGCTTGTCAAAGACCAAGTTCATGCAATTCAACTCGACTTGTGAATACTTTGCAGTCATCATAAAACTCTTGATCTCTAACTGTAGTTGATGTAGAAAAGTGTTCAAATTAAACCACCTGAAAATCAATTGAAAAGAACTCACAATTCGGAAACTCTGACAATAACTTTTTCTTAAGATATTTAATGACTGAATTATGTCTTGTAATAACTAATAAGCTTATAACTAATATTTAATTTGATAAGTTTAAGTTGAATACTTTAGACTGCAGATTCAACAAATATAAAAAACATGACTACAAGTACTGCATACTTACAGGTAGAATAGAGTGAAATAGAACAATGAAAAGGATTAAAATACAATGCTTATAGTTTTAGCTTTCAAACTAAGCTATATGATAAATAACACACAGCAAATAAAACTCTACCTTTGTAGCCTTTGTCATGTCTAACGAAAGTCTTCAGTCAGCTGCCATCTTGTCACGTTTGTCAACAACAATTTTACCGTGAAAAACAGCTTTATTCCATAAATTTCCTTCAGAAAAGGAGATATTAAGATTTTAGAACATTTTACAGCTTACTTTATAACAAAAAAAGAACGTTTCACTTACCAGAAAGGTGAATAAACGGTGTTTTTTGTCTTCTTTGAAGAAAAACAAGCGACTGCCTCGATTTTCCCGCTCTTTTACCGATAGTCACGTGACCTTATGTGGATAACTGCTGACCAACATTAGCATGTTCATAAAGGAATGGATTTTAATATGCTGACAGTCAAAAACATATACTAATTGTTTTCTGAATAGTTTAAGCAGAAAGTATGAAGCTACAGTAATGGTAAAGTTATTATTATTATTATTATTAAAGTAAATACATGCATAATATATTTAAAAATCCAAAGAAATGTGAATGAAGTTAATTACTTGGGATGCCTGTGTAACCCATACATTGCCCATATACCACCCATATTTTATCCTTATATTAATAATTGGGCCCATGTATGGCCCACATATCCCAGTATTAACTAAAATGTTAACCCATATATTGCCCTTATATTAATCATTGGGCCCATATTTGGCCCACATATCCCAGTATTAACTAAAATGTTAACCCATATATTGCCCATGCATACCCATGTTTTACCCTTATATTAATAATTGGGCCCATATATGGCCCACATATCCCAGTATGAACTAATATGTTAACCCATATATTGCCCATATATCAATAATTGGGCCCATGTATGGCCCACAATTATCCCAGTATTAACTAAAATGTTAACCCATATATTGCCCTTATATTAATCATTGGGCCCATATTTGGCCCACATATCCCAGTATTAACTAAAATGTTAACCCATATATTGCCCACGTATACCCATGTTTTACCCTTATATTAATAATTGGGCCCATATATGGCCCACATATCCCAGTATGAACTAATATGTTAACCCATATATATTGCCCATATATCAATAATTGGGCCCATGTATAGCCCACATATCCTAAAATGTTATCCCATATATTGCCCACATATACCCATATATTACCCATATATCAATAATTGGGCCATATATGGCCCACATATCCCCTACTGACTAAAATAGTATCCCATATATTGCCCACATATACCCATATATTACCCATATATATCAATAAAATGGGCCCATATATGGCCCACATATCCCCTACTGACTAAAATAGTATCCCATATATATTGCCCACATATACCCATATATTACCCATATATCAATAAAATGGGCCCATATATGGCCCACATATCCCCTACTGACTAAAATTTTATCCCATATATTGCCCACATATACCCATATATTACCCATATATCAATAAAATGGGTCCATATATGGCCCACATATCCCCTACTGACTAAAATTTTATCCCATATATTGCCCACATATACCCATATATTACCCATATATCAATAATTGGGCCATATATGGCCCACATATCCCAGTATTAACTAAATATTATCCCATATATTGCCCACGTATACCCATATATTACCCATATATCAATAAAATGGGCCCATATATGGCCCACATATCCCCTACTGACTAAAATTTTATCCCATATATTGCCCACATATACCCATATATTACCCATATATCAATAATTGGGCCATATATGGCCCACATATCCCAGTATTAACTAAATATTATCCCATATATTGCCCACGTATACCCATATATTACCCATATATCAATAAAATGGGCCCATATATGGCCCACATATCCCCTACTGACTAAAATATTATTCCATATATTGCCCACATATACCCATATATTACCCATATATCAATAATTGGGCCCATATATGGCCCACATATCCCATATTAAACCCATATATTGTGGAAAAGGTAAAAGCTTGGGCCCATATATGGTCCACATATCAATTCTAGCTCCCCATACTATTCCCATATATGGACCATATATGGCCCATATACATCCCATATTTAACCCATACTAAACGTTTGGTGTGGGAAATGCGTCTTTTGTCAAGGACAGCGGTCATCTCTAAACAACGCGAAACTGGAGTATTGGTGATTGATATAATCACATGTAATGTAAATTATTATTACCATAATTATATATAGATAAAAAAATAAATTCAATCTACATGAATCACACCATCAATCAACAGATCAACTTCACAAAATCGATCAATTAAGGCCAGGAGTTTTCGGCCGTACACATGAAATTCGGATGTACACTTAAAATTGACCTCAATCAGAGTTACATATAAGCAAATGGAACGATTTTATGCCTTTTGACATATTTCGTCGAACTTAATATTTTGGTGATATTTTTGTGATATGGGATGTGTCACGTGACATGTTACGTCATAAATCACCTTTTTCAAAATGGGCCAATGGGGACAAAAGGAACTCAATATATTTTTGCAGTTTTAGTATTGCTTTAATGTGTTCTTTAAAGATCTGCCCTAATCACTGGGCTATCATTCGTGTTTTAGGAGATAAAGGCTAAAATGTGAAGTCACGTGACCTATTTTGCATATTATCTCCTAAAATACGAATGATGGCCCAGCTGTTAAGGCTGATCTTTAAAGAACACATTAAGGCAACATTGTAAAACTGCAAAAACATCCTTTTTGTCCCCATTGGCCCATTTTGAAAAAGGTGATTTATGACGTCACGTGTCACGTGACAAGTCCCATACCACCAAAATACCACCAAAATGTTAAGTTTGACGAAATATGTCATAAAATTGTTTCATTTGCTTATATGTAACTCTATTAAGGCAATTTCAAGTGAATAGCGGCTACTCCTGGCCTTAAGTGGCCTGAGCAACCACAAAAGAATAACTTCCATACAAAGCACAGGTTGGTCAAGATGAGACTAGCTGTTGTCTCAGAGTCTCGAATTTTGAAAACAAAGGAAATCGGTGAAAAAGTGTCTCTGGCTCGCCTTGACCATTCGATACTCCTAGCTTACTTTGTAAATGCTCGGTGGTCTTGCTGTGTAGTAGTCAAGTATGGATCGCTGTGGTATGTGAGGATTCCCCTGTCTCGAGGGTAGAACTTTTGGCCACTAATACCATGATTGATAGTCGATGGGACTAAATGCTGCGAAATAATGTTATTACAATAATTATTATATAGGGACTACATTTTGTAAATTACATAAATTAATTGGCTTCAAAATTGTACATATATGTTAGTGAAATGAATAGAGTGGGAAACCCACCGTACCGTGTGACACTCAAATGGCTTCCTTTCTGAACCAATCAAAAAGGGTGCAGATGCATCTCATCCAATCAAACTCTTTCAATACGGCACGGTACCGTGACACTCAAATGGCTTCCTTTCTGAATCAATCAAAAAGCGTACAGATGCATCTCATCCAATCAAACTCTTTCAATATGACATGGTACCATGACACTCAAATGGCTTCCTTTCTGAACCAATCAAAAAGCGTACAGATGCATCTCATCCAATCAAACTCTTTCAATACGGCACGGTACCGTGACACTCAAATGGCTTCCTTTCTGAATCAATCAAAAAGCATGCAGATCGATGCATCTCATCCAATCAAACTCTTTCAATATGACATGGTACCATGACACTGAAATGGCTTCCTTTCTGAACCAATCAAAAAGCGTACAGATGCATCTCATCCAATCAAACTCTTTCAATACGGCACGGTACCGTAACTTTCCCACTTATACGAAAACAACTCTATGTACTTTTGTAATTAAAAATGTCTAGCTTTAAAATTGTACAATCATGCATGTATACATGTATATACTGGAATAGAGTGTGTACTTATAGGTATAAATAGGTATAATTTAGCTAGCTATAATATTCAATATGGTTAATTGACAGATACTATGGAAATCACTAAAGTTGTAACATGTCCGTTCGGAATTTCGTCTCACTGGAATGTTTCTTTGTACCATGTGATCATTTTTGAATGAAATGATTGACTGGAAATGATCATGTGGTAAAAAAAAACTCCAGCAAGACAAAATTCCAAATGGACATACCATGCACTTTTAATCAGTGATTTCCATAGTACAGTATGTATACAGTGGCACGTTGCCCATAGAGTATACAATAGTAATAATAACACTTTATTTAATGAGGATGTGACAGTTATATATAGAATTACCTTGCTGTTGCCTTCTCTGTGATGGTCTGATAAGTTAAACGGTTGAATACCAGCATTGTATTTGGTGTCCAGGTTCATCCCTGGTCTTCCAGTGTACTCTGCCTTCATTTCACTGCATTGGTACCCCATGGTCAAAGGCCTACGCCAAGGTTTTACTTTCAGCTGTATAATAAAGAAACATGAAGATGGTGAATTGGCGAGACGTGACTGATTGGACTAGTAGAGACTGATAGCTAGGGATTATATCGGTTAAACTTAAGTAGAGACTGATAGGGACTAGTGGTTAAACTAGTAGAGACTGATAGGGACTAGTGGTTAAACTAGTAGAGACTGATATAGGGACAAACTAGTAGAGACTGATAGGGACTAGCGGTTAAACTAGTAGAGACTGATAGGGACTAGTGGTTAAACTAGTAGAGACTGATAGGGACTAGTGGTTAAACTAGTAGAGACTGATAGGGACTATAGCGGTTAAACTAGTAGAGACTGATATATAGGGACTAGTGGTTAAACTAGTAGAGACTGATAGGGACTAGCGGTTAAACTAGTAGAGACTGATAGGGACTAAGTGGTTAAACTAGTAGAGACTGATAGGGACTAGCAGTTAAACTAGTAGAGACTGATAGCTAGGGATTATATCGGTTAAACTAGTAGAGACTGGAAGGGACTAGTGGTTAAACTAGTAGAGACTGATAGGCCAGGGACTATCGGTTAAACTAGTGGAGACTGATAGGGACTAGCAGTTAAACTAGTAGAGACTGATAGCTAGGGATTATATCGGTTAAACTAGTAGAGACTGGAAGGGACTAGCGATTAAACTAGTAGAGACTGATAGGGACAAACTAGTAGAGACTGATAGGGACTAGTGGTTAAACTAGTAGAGACTGATAGGGAGAAACTAGTAGAGACTGATAGGGACTAGTGGTTAAACTAGTAGAGACTGATCGGGACTAGTGGTTAAACTAGTAGAGACTGATAGGGACTATAGTGGTTAAACTAGTAGAGACTGATCGGGACTAGTGGTTAAACTAGTAGAGACTGATAGGGACTAGTGGTTAAACTAGTAGAGACTGATCGGGACTAGTGGTTAAACTAGTAGAGACTGATCGGGACTAGTGGTTAAACTAGTAGAGACTGATCGGGACTAGTGGTTAAACTAGTAGAGACTGATCGGGACTATAGTGGTTAAACTAGTAGAGACTGATCGGGACTAGTGGTTAAACTAGTAGAGACTGATCGGGACTAGTGGTTAAACTAGTAGAGACTGATCGGGACTAGTGGCTAAACTAGTAGAAACTGAAGCACTTAATTTACTGATGTTTCAGACGTTAACTATATAGTCCTTTGTTGAAGATATAATTAAGCTGTCAAAATAAACCATGCATGATGATGCTGTGATGATGACAGTTGTATCAACATTATCACCTATTACATATGTATAACAATCTAATAAAATAACATTACATAAATTAAGAGTAAGAGTTGTGTTATTCTTTTGAATTTTTACAACCTTAATTACTGCGAAAATCCTTGTATTACGACCTTTCGTTTTGTAAACTTCAGCTGGATTTTGGATTTTTCTGTTCCACCAATATATTTTTTGCACTTAAATTAGTACTAAATTACAATACAAAACAATAGAAATGTCACTATTTAAGTACTTTAAATAATGATGTTTAATATTATGCTGAGTTAACTTTGTACTCAAGAAATGGAGATATATACATAGTGATTGTCGGAACAGAAAAACCCAAAATCCAACTGAAGTTTTCAAAGCGAAAGGTCGCGATACAAGGATTTTCACTGTAACACTTGGCAACATTTATATCCTTTTCATTACCTTTGAAATATTATCCTCCACATATTTCACATTCCATGACCCTGGGGCCCTTTTATAGAGGGGTACCTGGCCCAACAATCCTCCAGGGGCCTTATAGTCGTGGGTGGTCCCAGTAGTAGTCTTGAAATAGTCCTCCTTTGGGATGACATCACCGCTCATCAATGGTGGTGGATAAACTTTTCCTATCGTTCTCTGATAAGAAAATATTAATACAGTAGTTAATAATAAAAATAATAGTAATAATAAAACAATAATAATAACAATAATAGTAATAATAATAGTAATAATAATAATAGTAATAATAATAGTAATAATAATAATAAACAATAACAGTAATAGTATAATAATAATAATAGTAATAATAATAATAACAATAATAGTAATAATAAAACAATAATAATAACAATAAAGATTTTATTTTATGAGCCTCAGGGAATATATATTGCTTGGTTTCAATCAGCTGCTAAAACTCATTGAATCTCATTATCTGCCTTGAAATGATGGGCAAACACTGCCCTCCATGTGCTATCAAGCAGAGAGTATTCTATTGAAAAGGTGCAATTCAGCTGATGAAAATTCCTCACGAGACTGGAAATGACGTCTAATGAAATCAAGCAACACTATATTTTTAATAAGTCCACTCAATAAAATAGTGTGATCGAAACACTAATAAACTTACGGCCGTCAACTATAACCAATTAATTAATAATAGTGATAATAATTAATTATAATAACAACATGTACACCAATAACAATAATGAAGTAGGTAATTTAAAGTAATTAGTCACTTGGTAAAGGCTGGTTCACACTTTTACATACACCGATCCCGAACATGGCGACCAATTTGAATAACCATTGTTCTTTGACTGTATATATAGCCTCGTGTTCATGTGGAAACACAAAAGCATTCTCACCTGTATGAGAGGCTAGTCAGTCAAGAACAAAGTTGTATACGTATGCATAGAATATTAGAATGTAGTGGTTAAGTGTGTGTGAGAGTACAGTGTCCCCCAATTAGTGCGCAAGCGCTAAAAACACATTGGACACTTAAATAAACAGTTATTTATTTATATTTCTTTTATTGAAATTCGTCGCCATGTTCGGAATCAGTGTATAAGCAGAAGCCTGATATACTACAAAAATGATAAGCATAAGAAATGCAAGTGTGAACCAGAGTTATACATAAGCATATATACCGTATAAGCAATTTTTTCATGCTTATTCTTCACCACCAGTTCACACCATGCAGCTTAGGATTTCACAACATAAGCATAAGCAATTAAGCATAATAATAATAATAATTTATTTGCACTTCACAATAATATTACAAGTTTTTGTAAAGTAGGAAAATAAGAAAATGGAAAAAATATATTGCACAACAATGTTACATAAAATTCATATAATGCAACGCTGCACGGTTCCGCTGCACATCTGTAACTATAACACTTCCCCGCTGTCAACATATATGGGGTCGAAGAAACCCGTCAAAAACTCAGTAATCTTCATATAAAAGCTAACTTCTCATCGCAGGGAAGCTGATTTTTGATTATTTTTAAAACTTGTCAAGTTCAGGAATGCTAAGTAAACAGTGAAATATGAACCAACAAATACTCAAATCCATGAATCATAACTACAATTTCACGATGAAAAGCGCCTCTAGGATACTGAATCTTACGGATCAAAGTACAATCATTCGTAAAATGATCGAGTGAAAAGCTTTGAGGTAAAACTCACCGTGAAACCAGGCGAAGGGAAGGTATGAGGAGATCGAATATGGTGTCCAATTCCAGTAGATGTAAGATGAAGATCGTTCCTCAATTCGGACGCCATTTGGAGATCTGGTGCAAGAATCCTCTCCGGGACACCGAGTTCTATCCTAGCGATGACTTTCAAACGTTTTGGGCAAGAATTTGTAAGGTTTTTCCGAGAAAATGAAATTTGAGAAGGGCAACTGTTCGACCACGCGCGATCACGCATAAACAATGGTTGCTAAGACATCAAACTGGCTTTCCGTTGTTATGGAAGTTATAGTTTGTTTGGATAACCGCTGACCGGCTAAACAAATATATATTCAGAATTTCGCTTTCTCTTTGCCAAAAATGCATGTTTTTTAACTGTTTTTTTCGTAGGAATTTTTTCTTGACGTTCAGACATGTTCAGAAGATGTTGTGTGGCATTGAATGATAGAGATCAGCTAGAATCGGAACAATTTGTATGGATTTCGACGTTTTTTATCGATGTACTTGGATCATGGTTGAATGATCTTGAATCGTACTAGAGTATTCTATACGAATTGGACATCGATTCGACTTTTAACGCTAGAAATACATTCAGCCAGAGTCATATGCCGACCAGATGGTCAATAAACACATACCTGTCAATCAATCAACCACTGATGGATGAGCGTCGGTGAGGTCATAGGAGCTTACTGAGCATGCGTGACAGGTGTCATAACCCCAAATAAATGCTCCCACACTGGTAGAGGGAAATGGGAATTTTTGTATAAGAAGGAAATAAAAACATAATGTTCGTACTGCTTCGGCAGTACATATACTAAAATTGGAACGATACAGAGAAGATTAGCATGGCCCCTGCGCAAGGATGACACGCAAATTCGTGAAGCGTTCCAAATTTTTTTTTTTCGTTTTTCGTGACTTTTTTTGGCGAAAAAAAAAAGAGATTTTAGACTGCCCAGCGGTAGACTTCGAAGTCTAGGCAAGTCTCTGGTCTGAAATGTGCAACTTAAGTCGAATGCTAGAAAAAATGTTTTTATTTTTCATTGAGAGATGTTTTTTCGGTTAAAAAACTGAAAAGGAACCGATTTTCAGGCTCGATAATTGCTGCCCAGCGGTTGACTTCCGAAGTCTAGACAAGCGTCTGGTCCGAAATGAACACAACCTCTGAAAATAAGCCTTTTCCCTCGACAAATCATAAAGTAAGTGACAGTAGAAGAACTATAACACATCACAGTGTCTTTATGTGAATAAATGAGACTCTGAGACCAAGTTTTGAGACATTTATTGAACACGTAAACCGCTTGAAATTTGACTCTAGTTTATATCGTACTGAGATTGGGCTGACTTTGCCGAAGCCGAAGCATCTTCAAGAATGCTAGAAAATGTCGAAATTATAGAACTTTAAGATCTGTGAGGACATCAGTAAGCTTTCAGTCAAGCTATCTTGGAGGGATTTGATGATTTGAAGCGCATAAATCGAGCATTTCGATCGGGTCAAGTTTGGCTCGCAAGGCACGAACTGTAGTTGAAACGTACCGGCTGAAGCCAGTTCGAAGCATCTTCAAGAAAGCTAGAAAATGTCGAAATTATAGAACTTTAAGATCTGTGAGGACATCAGTAAGCTTTCAGTCAAGTTATGTTCGAGGGATTTGATGATTTGAAGCGCATAATCGGCCGGGTTTATAAGAGTTTCCGGTAGGTTTGGCTCACACGGCACGGCACGAGCGGTCATGTCACGCCAAAATGTTTTTCTGGATTTTGAAACTCGAGCGTGGAAAGAATTCAAACTCTGTAGTTTGGTAGTTTTCTGGAGTTTCTTTTCAACTTTCTGAAGAGTTCGAGCTGCATTTCTAGCTACTTCTGTGAATCGTTCAAATCCTTTGGTCGGGCTACCTGTGTAAACCATTGGAATGTTCTGACCACCATTGTGTTCTGACCAATCGTGTCATTTCGTTCAACAGAGAAGAATGAGCGCCTTCCCGGGGTTCGGGTCAGGCGAATGTTCGAGGTAGAATCAGCCAATCACGTAATGTTATTTTCAAAATTTGGACCAATCAGGAAATGTTATTTGGTAACCAGGGAAACCTGTCAGCCAATCCTGTTAAGTTGTTGGTTTTGAAAATTATTTCTCAGATCTTCAACGATCAAGCGAGAAGGCAGAGCTAAGTGAAGTTTGCTATTGAAAAAAAAAACGATAAATTGTATTGAGATTTTAACTTTTTCCCATCGAAGACAATCGAGAAAGTGTTCTAGAACCCTTTCCTTCGAGATTGTCTTCGAAGAAGCACCATCAGACGGCTAATTTTGACGAGAAAGTTCGTCAAAGTTAGCCTTGATTGCTCGTGTGTGTGAGAGTATTTTGCTTGTCTTTTTACTTTTTACTTAAGTATATTTTTCAGGAAGATGGGGGGCCGCTTACCGAAGTTCCGAAGATTCCCCGATGGTGGCCTAGTACTCAAGAACACAAGAGAGGCAGACGAAGTCCAGAGCAAGAAGAAGACGGAGGGGAATAGCCAACCTCCAGAAGAAGTAAGCTTACATGTACTTTACTAGCCTATGTAGCTTTCTTTATGTTAAGCTATACTACTAAGCTACTACTTCCACAATATTTACTAGTAGTTCTGCATCGTGAAGTTAATAATATCAAGTCGAATTCGAGAGTTTGAAGTCCTAAAATTTGAATTTCGTACGTAACGTACGGCTAACGGCAAAATTTGAAAAACTTTAGAGAATCTTGTGCAACTATTAAAAACCTGGAAAGCTTTTGATTCGTGAATCATTTAGACTCGTTTGAGTACGATTCAGCTGTGTTTAATCGAGTGGAATCAAGTGCTGTTTTTAAGTGAAGAATAATAGAGCTATTGTTGAATGTAGTCAAGACCTATTGTCTTCAATAAGTCAGAGCTCCCATTGAAATAAGACAATACCTGAGGAGAAAGAACTCTTGAGTCCAATTAAACCTTAATCTATCTATTTATGAGCAAGTTATACAAGTAAAAACAATCGTTACAGGCACATGTTGTTCATTTCAGTCAATATAAACAACCTAAACCCCGGGGGGGGGGGGGGACCCCGGGAGGGGGGACTCCGATACCAAAGTGGCGGGGATGCTCGTCGTCCCTTTTAGGTTTTTTTTTCGTGTTTTGGTCCCACTTAGGGTTTCAGAAATAAAAATGACCACCAATAGCGTTTTCCGGTCCCTTTTAGGGTATTTAATCAGCAGCGATATTTAAAAACTTCCTTTTAATAATATCGCTCTGACAACGTTGTCTTAAACTTGTAAGAGTGGTATAAAAGACACTAGCATCAAACGCCTACCATTAAAATGACTTTTTAAATTGGTCCCTTTTAGGGGTAAAAATATTCGCTGCCACGCCCACCAAGACAAGACTCCGGTCCCTTTTAGGGGTCATTTTCAAAATTTCCGACGACGAGCATCCCTACCCCCTTTTATAAGGGTTCCCCCCCCCCCCCCCCCCCCCCCCCCCCCCCCCCCCCCCCCCCCCCCCCCCCCCCCCCCCCCCCCCCCCCCCCCCCCCCCCCCCCCGGGCCTAAACCATTATATTCAAATTAAGCTTAAATAAGCTTACATGTACTTATAAATAACTATTGTAGTCAAAACATTTTAAGCTTGATATTGTCTACTACATGTAAGTCACAGTTCCCATTGTCTTCAGATAAAAGAACTCTTGAGCCAATTTATGTTTATTGTATTCTATTTTACAGGTCCCGAAAGAAGCCATAATAGCTGTGAAAAAGAAGCATGGGGATGTAAATGACGAATTAGAAGTCAAAGGTGAAGGTGATTGTGATATGGTAATCCAAAGTTTCTTTAAAACAGCTATTCATTTTAATTTATATTTACCTTATAGTAGTCGATGCATCAACTCAGACATACCAGAAAGTTGATGTAAATGACGAATTACAACTAGTCAAGGGTGCAGGTAATGTTGTGACATTGTAATCTAAGTTTCTTTAATAAAACAGCTATTTATTTTCATTTCTTTTGCTTGGTACGGTTCTTAATTAATGTAGTACCAACAGTCAATGATGCCTCAACTCAAACCACCCAGCAAGTAGATGACGCACAGACACCCTATCCTGCAGCTATGGCTACAGAAAGTAATCAAGGTTATGAAGGTATGTTTTTAGCCCTGGGGGGGGGGGGGGGGGGTACTCAAGGATATCAGTGACGGGGATGTTCGAAGGCGTTTTGGGGGTTTGAAATTATTCGCGGCTTGGGACTTTTTTGGGGTGTTCATTTATCTGGTGGGCTTTTTTTGATATAAAGATTTTGTCAAGGACTTTTTTGGGGGTTGATAAAAATGATATCCTACCGTTCTTGATTTTATGCGGAGGAAAATTGGACTTTTTGAGTGTTACGATTTTGGGACGTTGGAGTTTGGACTTTTTTGGGATCTTGTTTTTGCGTAAAGGACTTTTTTGAGGTTAAAATGTTTGGCCTCATTCACACCTCCCTGTCACTGATACCCCTGAGTACCCCCCTGGGGTTTTTAGTTGTCATTCTGTTCAGTTCAATATTCACTTATTTAATGAAATACTCTTTTTAGAACATCCCAGTGAAGAAAAGAAAGAACAACAAGAAGAAAAGCAGGGATTAACAATTCCTCTAACTGCAGCAACATCAATTAGTGGTTCCCTGCCACTAATACTGCCTAAAATTCTACCCCAAGTTTCATTCCCCTTCCCATTTGTATACCATCTACTTGAAGATACCACTGGTATGGGGAGGGGCAGACGCTTGGTTAAAGTACCTGTTCCCATACTACCTCATCCAGTACCTGTTCGCCCACAAGTGCCTGGTCCAGTACCTGTTCGCCCACAAGTGCCTGGTCCAGTACGTATTCACCCACAAGTACCTGGTCCAGTACCTGTTCGCCCACAAGTGCCTGGTCCAGTACCTGTTCGCCCACAAGTGCCTGGTCCAGTACGTGTTCCCCTACAGGTACCTGTTCCCCTACAGGTACCTGGTCCCCTACACATGCCACAACCATGTATACAAGTTGGAGACAAGAGAGAGCACAACCAAGCAGCCTCCGGTCCCACACACAAGAAGTATAGTCGGTTCACTAAAGACAAGCCTACTTACACTTGTAAGGCATGTGGAAAGATTAGAGATTCTGCATCTCATAGAGGTCACTATGGCGCATGGTATTGTCAGAATACTGCCACTCAGAGTTTTGAGGAGTGGAGAGATGCACGCAAAAAAGCTTTAGAGGAAATGAAGAAAAAAAAGAAAATGAAATGAACATTCCTATATCAAGTCAAGAGGTGTTTGCTACCGTTAGGACCACGCGGTACAACCTGTTTCCTGTTTTGGTCAACGCCGGGTACCGGGCGGCGGTTAAGTAGCCTGGCAAACTCAGTGAGTGCAATCCTGAGGAGGGTAATGGTCCCCTTGATAGAGTAAATGCTATCAACAGTAGCCATACAAACTTTTAATGCTGCCTAGTATGTATTCATGCTAGAAGGTCCCAAGCCCTTTACAAAGCAGAGGGGAAGTTTGTTGAATAAATTATATCTCATTCATTCTCAATAAATATCTCATTCATTCTGGATAAATATCTCATTCATTCTGTATACATATCTCATTCATTCTCAAAAAATATCTCATTCATTCTCAATAAATATTCCATTTACCATCCCAAATATGACTTTTCCTCTTCCATTTATTATTCTCAATTATTTATTTATTTTCTTATTTCTTCCCATTTATTATCCAAAATACTGTCCACACATACGCATTATAGGTAATGGTGGACTTTTCCTCTTCGATTTCCTTCTTATTCCCATTTTTAAAAACGGAAAACGAGCATGTTTTCATGAGTTCATGTGCTTCCTGTGCTGAGCGCTTTGGGAAACCCCTGGCGCAGAGGGAAACCTCCAATGAGGGTTTATCACGTGATTTCAAAACTTATAGCTGTAAAGAGCTCATTGAAATTAGTAAAAATGTGAAGTTTGGAAAAGATCGCTTCACAAATTGCGAAGATATGAATTTTCAAAAATCGAAATTTTCAAAGGTTTTCATATAAAATTTCGAATTTTTCAGATTTCCAAACTTCACATTTTTACTCACTTCAATGAGCTCTTTCCACTGATGATAATCATTTCTTGTCCTATGAGTTTTGAAATTACGTGATAAACCCTCATTTTTTGACCAAACGGATGAGTTCAACAACAGAGAAGAATGAGCGCCTTCGTACGCTCATCGCGTCAATGACCAATCACATCCATGGGATTGCTCAAAATGGGCCAATCACATCCATGGGTTTGCTCAAAATGGGCCAATCACATCCATGGGATTGCTCAAAAAGGGCCAATCGCATCCATGGGATTCAACCAATCACATCCATGGGATTGCTAAAAATGGGCCAATCACATCCATGGGATTCAACCAATCACATCCATGGGATTGCTGAAAATGAACCAATCACATCCATGGGATTGCTAAAAATGGACCAATCACATCCATGGGATTTTGATCTGTGATCCTTCTTGTACATTCTCTAATCTTGAATCAAGAAGGCGCACTTTGAAAGCTCATAAAAAGCGTCAAAATACATCGAAAATTATCACAAATACGTTGGTTTCTTTTATCCAGACGTTCGTATTAAAGCACACTCGTTCTAAGTTCGTATTCTAAGAATCGAATTAGAAGTTGAGTAATTTCAGCTGTTTGTACGAAGGTCTACGAATTTATGACGACGTTCAACTTGAAGCGTCGATCGCATGCACGCGCGATGGATCCCTCCCCGGCTTCACTACACCAAGTAAGCAGATGAGGTCTTCAGGAACAGCAAGGAAGAGAAGAAGAAGAAGAGTATATAGGTTAGTCGTAATTTAGACTGATTCCATATAGACCATATAAACTATGAGCTTACTCAAGTTCGAAGTGTTCAATTTAGAGTGATTTCCAATAAACCTGGGCATTACTAACTACACCAATACACACTATTAGACACTCACTCTGTTGTTTTCTGTTGTTTCTTTGCAACTGATAAACACTGACAGCTAATTAGTAGTGCCCAGGTTTAGAGTGATTCCAATAAACCTGGGCATTACTAACTACACCAATACATACTATTAGACACTCACTCTGTTGTTTTCTTTTGTTTCTTTGCACCTGATAAACACTGACAGCTAATTAGTATAGTGCCCAGGTTTAGAGTGATTCCAATAAACCTGCGCATTACTAACTACACCAATATACACACTATTAGACACTCACTCTGTTGTTTTCTTTTGTTTCTTTGCACCTGATAAACAGCTAATTAGTAGTGCCCAGGTTTAGAGTGATTCCAATAAACCTGCGCATTACTAACTACACCAAAACACACTATTAGACTCTCACTCTGTTGTTTTCTTTTGTTTCTTTGCACCTGATAAACACTGACAGCTAATTAGTAGTGCCCAGGTTTAGAGTGATTCCAATAAACCTGGGCATTACTAACTACACCAATACATTACTACTACCATCAAACGCCTACCATTAAAATGACTTTTTAAATTGGTCCCTTTTAGGGGTAAAAATATTCGCTGCCACGCCCACCAAGACAAGACTCCGGTCCCTTTTAGGGGTCATTTTCAAAATTTCCGACGAGCATCCCTACCCCCTTCTATAAGGGAGTTCCCTTTTCAAATTAAGCTTAAATAAGCTTACATGTACTTATAAATAACTATTGTAGTCAAAACATTTTTAGCTTGATATTGTCTACTACATGTAGGTCAGAGTTCCCATTAGCCACTTCCAAATCGAGCAGGGGACTGGTACCAAGTCCGTAAAACTAATTCAATTTGATACTAGTAAAATTGGGCATCATTTTCAGAGAGAGCAGATCAAACTTAGCTAGTCTGGAAAGTTTGGTGAACTTCGGTTAATATTGACGATGCTAGAGGACATCAAAGATGTCTATTTTCACATACAAACTCTGTATTTGTTTTGCATTGTCCATCCAAACTATACATTCACTGTAAAATTTGGCTGGACAACACAATTTCAAAAGTTTATAATTCCGACACAATTCGCCCGAATCATATCAAACTTTGCACAGATGCTAATTTCAACATGCTCTTTCATGTCATGAACTTAATTAATTTTATAATTACATTAATTTTAATAAACTCATTCCCAGTCCCCTGCTCGATTTGATAGTGGCTAATTGTCTTCAGATAAAAGAACTCTTGAGCCAATTTATGTTTATTGTATTCTATTTTACAGGTCCGGAAAGAAGCCATAATAGCTGTGAAAAAGAAGCATGGGGATGTAAATGACGAATTAGAAGTCAAAGGTGATTGTGATATGGTAATCCAAAGTTTCTTTAAAACAGCTATTCATTTTAATTTATATTTACCTTATAGTACTACTAGTCGATGCATCAACTCAGACATACCAGAAAGTTGATGTAAATGACGAATTACAACTAGTCAAGGGTGCAGGTAATGTTGTGACATTGTAATCTAAGTTTCTTTAATATAACAGCTATTTATTTTCATTTCTTTTGCTTGGTATGCATGGTTCTTAATTAATGTAGTACCAACAGTCGATGCATCAACTCAAACCTCCCAGCAAGTAGATGACGCACAGACACCCTATCCTACAGCTATGGCTACAGAAAGTAATCAAGGTTATGAAGGTATGTTTTAAGTTGTCATTCTGTTCAGTTCAATATTCACTTATTTAATGAAATACTCTTTTTAGAACATCCCAGTGAAGAAAGGAAAGAACAACAAGAAGAAAAGCAGGGATTAACAATTCCTCCAACTGCAGCAACATCAATTAGTGGTTCCCTGCCACTAATACTGCCTAAAATTCTACCCCAAGTTTCCTTCCCCTTTCCACTTGTATACCATCTACTTGAAGATACCACAGGTATGGGGAGAGGCGGAGGATTGGGTTCACTACTTGTACCCCTCCCATTACCAACTACACTATCTACACAAGTTGGAGACAAGCGACGACATGAAGAAGCAGCCTCGCGACCCACACACAAGAAGTATCGCCGGCTCCCTGACGACAAGCCTACTTACACTTGTAAGGCATGTGGAAAGATTAGAGATTCTGCATCTCATAGAGGTCATTATGGCGCATGGTATTGTCAGAATACTGCCACTCAGAGTTTTGAGGAGTGGAGAGATGCACGCAAAAAAGCTTTAGAGGAAATGAGGAAGAAAAGGAAATGAACATTACCTCTGCTACCGTTAGGACCATGCGGTATAGCCTTTTTGATGTTTTGGTCAACGCCGGGTACCAGGCGGCAGTTAACTAGCCTGGCAAACTCAGTGAGTGCAATCCTGAGGAGGGTAATGGTCCCCTTATAGAATAAATGCTATCAACAGTAACCATACAAACTTTTAATGCTGCCTAGTATGCATTCATGCTAGAAGGTCCCAAGCCCTTTATAAAGCAGAGGGGAAGTTTGTTGAATAAATTATCGAAGACGATGGCTTAGGACTATCTTAGTATCTGCTCTGATCAACAGGCTTTTTGGAAAACCCGAAATTTTCACGACTTTATAAAGCCTTAGTTTGATTTTCCATCGAATTTGCTATTTAATGCACTTTCAAATCGATTACATCTATTGTTCGGAATGGTTTTCTTAATTGTTCAAGGCAGAACAGGAAGAAGAAAGTACCAATAGCGAACTTCCTTCTTCTCGTTCTTGTGATGCTTTTCTGATATCATTTTAGTCAAATTCAGAGTGAAAATATTCGGCCTAAAAAAAACAATACATCTGCTTGGAGCCGAAAGTTAGTTTTGTCGGACGTCCGCATTCAGAAAATAGATTTAGTGAAGTGAAGATTTCCCAGACCTTATACTGGAAGACTCCTTCTCTCTTCTTCATGGTGTGTTGATAGATTATAACTGTTTGAAAAAGAAACAAATACTAAGAGTGCGAATGTCGTACTGATGTTTGGTTGATGCTTAGGCCTTCGTCATTTCAACGGGGTACCCGTTTCTGGCGCCATCCTGATATGCAACCTCAAGTGACCTCAAGTACGTTTGAAAACGTATGATATACGTCTTCGAACAATCGAAGATCTTTATCGATACTCATCGATACAAATAATCTTTCTCGTCACGCAACTATCATTGTCATATTAAATACCCGACTATACGCTCATTGAGCGTCCCTGAAATCTAATGACGTTTTGATTTCGATTGTATTTTTGCCGTTCACTGACCTGTTTTGAGCGTGGAAATTCTGTTTTAAATAGCGCTACGCGGCGGTTCTATTTAAAATTAGGTCATGGCAGCGGCGAGGTCATGATAGTTTTTCAGTTCATTTCATTTGCTTTTCAGTCTCGAATGGCCTGACTGTTTGCATGACTTCTTCTGTACATGTACATATAGCTTTCTGTCAATAGATGTAGTTACATCGCTGGTCGTGAGTTTGATTATAACTAGAATCCCGATCTTTCAATATCTTGAAGATCTCAAACTGCTTTCAAATAATCAAAGATTAAATATCTACTTGAGTCTGTCGTTTGTTTAGCGATTAGAGCGGTTTTCCGCGAATTCAGGCACCGGAGAGTAGCTTGCTCCCTTATCTGCTGAATTATCTTGAAACTCGATACGATCAAATACTTGGCATTCTTTCTTCATTCTTCGCATTTTTTCTTCATTTCATGACCATGAAAAAAATAAAAAGAATTTGTATTTTATAACTCGGGCTTCCTTCGGAAGGGCCCGAGTAAATATGTCCACACATACCACAGGAAGCCCAAGCTGTGGTTTTGTGGAGAATATCGTAAAAATATTTTCTCCTGTAAATACTTTTGGACTTTTCCTCTTCGATTTCCTTCTGGCCCTTTTTAAAAACGGAAAACGAGCATGTTTTCATGTGTTGGGCTTCCTGTGGTGCGCGCTTTGGGAAACCCCTGGCGCAGAGGGAAACCTCCAATGAGGCCTTTTATCACGTAATTTCAAAACTTATAGCTGTACAAGAGCTCATTGAAATTAGTAAAAATGTGAAGTTTGGAAAAGATCGCTTCACAAATTGCGAAGATATGAATTTTCAAAAATCGAAATTTCCAAAGGTTTTCCGTATAAAATTTCGAATTTTTCAGATTTTCGAAAAATCATCATCGCAATTTGTGAAGCGATCTTTTCCAAACTTCACATTTTTACTCATTTTAATGAGCTCATTCCAGCTATGATAATCATTTCTTGTCCTATGAGTTTTGAAATTACGTGATAAACCCTCATTTTTTTACCAATCGGGTCAGTTCAACAACAGAGAAGAATGAGCGCCTTCGTACGCTCATCGCGTCAATGACCAATCACATCCATGGGATTGCTCAAAATGGGCCAATCACATCCATGGGTTTGCTCAAAATGGGCCAATCACATCCATGGGATTGCTCAAAAAGGGCCAATCACATCCATGGGATTCAACCAATCACATCCATGGGATTGCTGAAAATGAACCAATCACATCCATGGGATTGCTAAAAATGGACCAATCACATCCATGGGATTCAACCAATCACATCCATGGGATTGCTGAAAATGAACCAATCACATCCATGGGATTTTGATCTGTGATCCTTCTTGTACATTCTCTCATCTTGAATCGAGAAGGCGCACTTTGAAAGCTCATAAAAGCGTAAAAAAAGATCGAAAATTATCACAAATACTTTGATTTCTTTTATCCAGACGTTCGTAAACACACTCGTTCTAAGTTCGTATTCTAAGAATCGAATTAGAAGTTTGGTGAGTGAGGTAACGTAGTGTATATGCCATTTGTTTTTCGTTTTGATATTTTCAGCTGTCGACGTTCAACTTGAACTTTGAAGCGTCGCCACGATGGATCCCTACTACTTCACTACACCAAGGAAGAAGATGAGGTCTTCAAGAACAGCAATGATAAGCCCTCAGGTTGGTCGTTAGACTGATTCCATAACTGATAATTAGTCGCTGCTCACCCAGTTTATATCGAAAATCGGAATCGACAAAGACCGAAGTGTGGTAGAGTTATGCACCTATCATCGGTTATCCCTGGGGGGGGGGGGGGGGGGGGGGGGGGGGGGGGGTGGGGGGGGGGGGGGGGGGGGGGGGGGGGGGGGGGGGGGGGGACCCCGGGCAAGGGAGGGGACTTTGCAAAAGGGCCTTTCAAAGTTGTTAATTTCCCCCTGGTAAGTGGGGACATAGAACAAACAAATGCCCCTCCTAGAGTAGCCTCCTTCGCAGCCGTTTTTAGTATCATCACGCAAGTTCTCTCATGACACTAAAAAAAATCCAACAAATCTCCGTCATTTTCCCCTCCCCCAGGGAGAAATAGCGTTCAAACCTCCCTAAAAGTCCCCATGCAAACCTGTATTTGCCCGGGGTCCCCCCCCAGGGGATAACCGATGATAGGTGCATTAGTAGCTAACTTTGGTATATTAGAAAAGCGTGAAATAGTACTAACTTTTAGGTGTCTGTCTTAGAGTGCAATTTAGAAAAGCTTGAAAACTAAATAACTAATTAGTACTAAATAGCACTAATGAAACAATAGAAAACAATAGAAATAGCACTATTTAGTACTATTTAAAATTAGTACTTACTACATGTATTTCACACTTTTCTAAATTGCACTCTATTGAGAGAATTTATATAATAAAACAGTGCCAGCAGGGACCAGACAAAGGTGTCTGTCTTAGAGAGAGAATTTATAATAAAACAGTGCAGCAGGGACCAGACAAAGGTGTCTGTCTTAGAGAGAGAGTTTATATAATAAAACAGTGCAGCAGGGACCAGACAAAGGTGTCTGTCTTAGAGAGAGAGTTTATATAATAAAACAGTGCAGCAGGGACCAGACAAAGATGTATGTTTTAGTGAGAGAGTTTATATAATAAAACAGTGCAGCAGGGACCAGACAAAGGTGTCTGTCTTAGAGAGAGAGTTTATATAATAAAACAGTGCAGCAGGGACCAGACAAAGATGTATGTTTTAGTGAGAGAGTTTATATAATAAAACAGTGCAGCAGGGACCAGACAAAGGTGTCTGTCTTAGAGAGAGTTTATATAATAAAACAGTGCAGCAGGGACCAGACAAAGATGTATGTCTTAGTGAGAGAGTTTATATAATAAAACAGTGCAGCAGGGACCAGACAAAGGTGTCGAAAGACGGGAGAAAATAGGAAAGGAGTACAGGAAAAGACCTCTGCTAGCACGGTAGACGAATGGCATAATTCTTTTAAATTGAAAAACTTTGAGAAAACCTTGTGCGTCTATTAAAACAACCTTGAAGGCCTTTGATTCCTAAATCATTTTAGACTCGATTGAGTACGATTGAGCTGTGTTTAATCGAGTGGAATCAAGTGCTGCTTTAAGTGAAGAATAATAGAGCTATTGTTGAATGTATGTGACAGTGTCACTTTGTTCACATCTTTGACAATCGTTTTTAAGTATTTTAAGTATAATTCTTTATGTTAGAAGTAATGTAGACTTTACTTCCACGGAATTCAGGTTTGGTTCAACGTCATCTAATTGGTATCTAGCAACGTTTTGCGTAACGACTTACTTAGGCGTGTTGCAGTACATTACGTTACACACTAATCTGATTTACTGATAACGGATTATAGCGCGTGTTGTCACGTTTATTGCCGGTACCTAACATTATTTCACAACCTTGCCACTAGGCAGATGTATTCTGTTAAGTTAGATATAGTAATTTCTACAGTAGTTTTAGGATTACTTTGAACTACCGTAGTTTAGTTTGAGCTGGGATCAACTATTAATTGGTTTATCCACGTTTAGGACACACGGCTACAGTTATTTTAGGTGGGATGCATGACGCGTTTCCGGTGTCAACATACCGAATAGTTGCACGTGTTACGACACTAGCTATTATAAATACAGCGTTCTAATGCATTAGTTTTCCGAGTTAACATTGGGGTTGCTCCCCAGAGGAGTTGTAATCTCTGGTCAGAGTGTTTGTGCCATGTTCTCAGAATGCTAGCTCATTCCCGTTTTGTTTTGTATACACGTTTTGTATACACGTTCAGTAGTACGTACCCGTTGTTAAATTAGTATATGATTCGTTTACTATGCCGTTTAGTACTCGTTTCAGTATTTCGTCTAGTTTTGATATATTGTAGTTTTCGATATTTGTTTAGTGAACTCGAGAATATAGTTTACGATGTGTTTGCTAAGGATTTAAGCACTCGTGCATGTAGTTATCAGTTCGTATCCAGTTATTGTATATTTTCAGTGAGTCTCGTAATTAAATTCAGTGTAGTTTATCTTTCTCTTGTATTCAATAAAACATGATATATTAAGTCCACACCTTGCATTCAGAAAGAATTCATTTTCTTCATTTAAAAGATTTCCTCGCGCTTACCGCTCAGCGCTTCCTTACAATATGGTGTCAGAATTCCCTGCGTTAGTTTCTATAGTGATTCTTCATCGTTTCATTATAGTCTATTGTAGTAACCATTTTCCCCCGGTTACATGTAGTCAAACATTTTAAGCTCAATTAGACTTATTGTCTAATAATTCAATTAACTTCTTAAAGTCAGCTCCCATTGAAATACGTAAGACAATTCTGTACCTGATCGGATAAAGAACTCTTGAGTCCCATTTTAATCTAAGTATTGTTGAATCAAATTATTAACTTATTTGCAATCATTTATGGGCAATTTATACACCTGAAGTCCAAGTGTTATTCTCAGGTTGGAATTAATCAACGAAATAATTAATTACAAGAGCCAATATCACCAAAACCTTGAAGCATCAGCCATAATGTGGACATGCCGACCAAATCAAATCAATAAATCAAGTTCCAGACTATACAGGCACATATGTTCTTCATTTTATAGTCTATATAAACAACCTAAACCATATTCAAATTACTTATAATTTATTGAGCTTAATGATAAAATAATAAATAAAATAAAGAAATAAAATATATATTGTATTCTATTTTCCAGGTCCAGAAAGAAGCCATAATAGCCGTGAAAAAGAAGAATGGCGATGTAAATGACGAACTACAAGTCAAGGGTGAATACAAGGTGCAATTTGGTAAATTTTGTGGTCAGTCGTTCAGATGGATGCTGGAGAACACTATGGGCTATATATGTTGCTTGGTTCATTGACAATCTACGAACTGAGCAACAATCCCACAAACAGCCTCCAACAACTCCAATAGCTCTCAACAAGGCCGCATTAAAAAAATATGCTGAGAACTGCAAGGAGGTTTGCGATCAAGCAGATAAAAAGAAGACCCGAAGAGAAGCAGAAGCCAAACAGCAAGCCACATATGTTACTAAAAGTTCAGCCAAGACAACAGCTTCACCTCCAGCAGTTAGTCTACCATCTCGGCGCATGATGACAGCGAGATATTTGGCCAAGATCACAAAGACAGCTGACAGAAAGTTCAATTTAAAGCCAAACATTCATCCTCCACGTACTCCATTGAGGAAGCCATCAACAGCCACAGCTCCCAAAGTGATAGACACATGCACTCAAAGTCGAGCAGCGAGTGAAGGTGATGATGAAGAGCATAGTGTCTTGGGAGAACAACTAGAGAAAAGTTTAGGTATTTATAACAGCTCATCCTCCAAGTTTCTTTAAAACAGCTATTTATTGTCATTTATTTATCTTCATAGTAGCACCAAAAGTCGATGCATCAACTCAAACATACCAGAAAGTTGATGTAAATGATGAATTATTAGAAGTCAAGGATGAAGGTAATTGTGACATTGTAATCCAAGTTTCTTTAAAACAACATTACTATTTCAATTTCAAGACTGTTTCTTCCACGTAAATGGATTTTTTAGTATCCAAGCTTTCGGGCCCCTGGCCCATCATCAGGAATTGAATGGATTTTACAAAATTCAGTTAGAAGATTAATATGTAGAAAACAAACTAAACAAACATGATTGTAGCGCGAGCTAATTAATAGGCTACACGCTCGCAATTAAAACAAGACAGTTCTTAGCATACTTGTCCACAAGAGGAATATAATTTCCTGGAACTGGAAGAAACAGTTTTGAAATTGAAATAATGATACCGACATACAACGACTCTCAAAATTTAACATAACTATTAATTGTTGTTAATTATCAGAGCAGGGACGTAGGCAGGGGGAGGTTACAGGGTGCCTGTGACCCCCCTTTCTCTGGGTCTACTCTTTAAATGTATATGTTTCAGGGGGGGGGGGGGGGGGGGGGGGGGGGGTGATATTTGGTGGTGAACGACATGGACTGTGACCCAATAGAAATTCCTGGCTACACCCTGCAGGGCCCTACTACTGACAACACTTCATTGTGCTCACTTTTATAATTACAATTTGAGATATATATGCATATCTATGTATACAGATATGTATACTGAAAATCATTTGTATGACGTAGGCAAGGCTGTCTGTTGAAAGAAGTGTTTAATAATAATAATAATATTTATTTTGCTTGGTACAGTTCTTTATTACAGCACCAAAAGTCGATGCATCAACTCAAACCACCCAGCAAGTATATGATGCACAGACACCCTATCCTATGGCTATGGCTACAAAAAGGATTCAAGGTTATCAAGGCATGTTTTTAAGACTTAGTTGTGATTCAGCTCAGTCCAAAATTCACTTATTTAATGATATGTATAATGCTCTTTTTAGAACATCCCACCCCAAAAGGCTGGCGTAAGATTTTACCCAAAACTGATCACAGTGATAGAAAGAAGGAACAGCAAGAAGTAAAGCAGGGAATAAGACTCCCTCCAACTGCAGAAACCTCAAGAGGTAATTCCCTTCCATTAATACTGCCTAAAACTCTACCCAAAGTTGCCTACTCCTTCCCACCTGTGTTCCATACACCTGAAAATACCACAGTTATGGGGAGAGGTGGAGGCTTGGGTTCACTACTTGTACCCCTCCCACTACCAACTACACTATCTACACAAGTTGGAGACAAGCAACAACACAGAGAAGCAGCCTCAAGGCCCACACACAAGAAGTATCGTCGCCTCCCTGACGACAATCCTACTTACACTTGTAAGGCATGTGGAAAGATTAGAGATTCTGCATAGATCTCATAGAGGTTATTATGGCATGTGGTATTGTCAGAATACTGCCACTCAGGGTTTCGAAGAGTGGAGAGATGCACGCAAAAAAGCTGTAGAGGAAATGAAGAAGAAAAAGAAATGAACATTACTACATCAAGTCAACATAAACACTTGGATGCTTTTATTTCAGCACATTTAAAATTCCAAACTGTTCCTTGTAACTTTATTATTATATTACAAGGAATCGTTTTATTTTACAGTTGACAGTAGCTGCGTGACAGCGATTTAGGGATGTTATTCCGTGTATTCCTATTCTAGAATAAGGTCAATCGAACACACCCTAATGGTCCCCTTGAGTACATGCTATCAACAGTAACCATACAAACTTTTAATGCTGCCTAGTATGTATCCATGCTAGAAGGTCCCAAGCCCTTTACAAAGCAGAGGGGAAGTTTGTTGAATAAATAATATCTCATTCATTCTCAATAAATATCTCATTCATTCTGGATAAATATCTCATTCATTTTCAAAAAATATCTCATTCATTCTCAAAAAATATCTCATTCATTCCCAAAAAATATCTCATTCATTCTCAAAAAATATCTCATTCATTCTGGATAAATATCTCATTCATTCTCAAAAAATATCTCATTCATTCTCAATAAATATCTCATTCATTCTGGATAAATATCTCATTCATTATTCTGGGTAAAGATCTCATTCATTCCCAAAAAATATCTCATTCATTCTCAAAAAATATCTCATTCATTCTGGATAAATATCTCATTCATTCTGGATAAATATCTCATTCATTCTCAAAAAATATCTCATTAATTCTGGATAAATATCTCATTCATTCTCAAAAAATATATCATTCATTCTCAATAAATATCTCATTCATTCTGGATAAATATCTCATTCATTCTCAAAAAATATCTCATTCATTCTCAAAAAATAGCCCATTCATTCTCAATAAATATCTCATTCATTCTGGATAAATATCTCATTCATTATTCTGGATAAATTTCTCATACATTCTCAAAAAAATATCTCATTCATTCTCAAAAAATATCTCATTCATTCTCAATAAATATCTCATTAATTCTGGATAAATATCTCATTCATTCTCAAAACATATATCATTCATTCTCAATAAAAATCTCATTTATTCTCAATAAATATCTCATTCATTATTCATTCTCAATAAATATCTCATTCATTCTGAATAAATCAATAGGTCAATTTCTTCCCATTTACCATCCCAAATATGTCCACACATTAAGTTGAACTTTTCCTCTTCCTTTCATTATTCTCATTTATTTATTTATTTTCTTATTTCTTGCCATTTTTTGTCACTAATATATCGACACATACGTATTTTAAGTAATGGTGGACTTTTCGTCTTCTATTTCCTTCTTATTCCCTTTTAAACGGAAAACGAGCATGTTTTCATGTGTTGGGCTTCATATGGTGAGCGCTTTGGGAAACCCCTAGCGGAGAGGGAAACCTCCAATTTTTGGACCAATCGGGTCAGTTCGACAACAGAGAAGAATGAGCGCCATCGTACGCTCGGATCAGGCTAAACTTCGAGGTAGAATCAGCCAATCACATCCATGGAAATCTAGATAAACAACCAATCACATCCATGGGATTGCCTAAATTCAGCCAATCGTATCCATGGGATTCCACCAATCCCATCCATGGGATTGCCTAAAATGGACCAATCACATCCATGGGATTTTGATGTGTAATCTTCCTTGCATTCTCTGATCTTGAATCGAGAAGGGGGATTTTGATAGCTCTAAAAAGCGTAAAAAAACTATCGAAAATTATCACAAATACTTTGATATCTTTAGACCAAAAGTTCATAAGCACATTCGTGCTAACTGCGTTTTCTAAGAATCGAATTAGAACGTTTTACGGTGAAGAATATTGGTCCGAAGTTCGGCGAGTCAGGTAACGTATATAAATTGTAGTTTGCCTTTGTTCTTCTTTCTCGTTTATATTTTTCAGCTATGGCACGAATGCCGAAGTTCAAGCGTCGCCACGATGGATCCCTACTACTTGGCTACACCAAGGAAGCAGATGAGGTCTTCAAGAACAGCAGGGACAAGCCGTCAGGGATGAGTGAAAAACTCGAAGAGGTTTGTTATGAAATCAGTCTATTTGCACGTGTTGAAACACACTTATTTGCCATGGGAATCAGTATCTAACACAGTGTGGAAGTTATGTCTTCCTTAAAGTTAGTAGCTTTCACAGAAAGTCGAAGAAAAAGTTTGGATTTCGACCGATACCGCGTGTTCATTGTAGATCGAAGGATCACAGTTCTAATTCCCCATTATACTTTAGCCTATTGTATAATAAAACCAGTAATCTTAACTAAACGCTCTATTGAATTGTAATTATACCCGAAGGACTTCAAGCATAAATAAAGCAATTAAAAGGTTAACCTTAAGTCGAGTAGCTATTGTTGTTGAATTAAATCATGTAAACAATGTTTTAGGTCTAATTTTAGCTCAAATACAAGCTAATGTAGTGCACTTTTACTGCATTTTAGGTTAGAAAACAAGCCATTGAAGCTGTACGAAAGAGAAACGGGGATGTTATCAACGAATTAGATGTTCAGGGAGAATATTTGCTTCAGTTTGGCAGATATCGAGGTCAGAACTTTAGATGGATGTTGGAGAATGCTCTAGGCTATGTGGGATGGTTTGTGGACAACATACGTAGTGAGAAAGCCACCCATTCACCCATTAGTCAAAACAAGGCTGCATTCAAGGAATATGTGGTGTCCTTTAAAGAAGGTCGTGAAGTGGCTCTGAAGCAACAACAAAGAGAGGAGAAAGAAGCCAAACTTAAAGCCTCCAAGCCAGTAAGCCAAAGCTCTACACCTAAGCCAGCTGTCTCTCCACTTGCTCATGGCCTTGCATCTGGACAGATCAGCACTGAGAAGTATTTGTCCAGATTCTCTACGTCTGCAGGTCCTTCAAGGTTTAAACCAACCATTCCACCACAAACCAGATGTAGAAAACCAGTCAGACCATCTGCCACAATAACAGCAACTTGTACCCAAACTAGTGCAGATGATCAAGAGCTTTGTGCCATTGCAGAACAAATTGAGAAGAATTTAGGTAATTATATCAACAATAGTTGAGCATTTGTCCTTCATCACAGTAAGAGTTGTTTCTTTATATTTTTAGCTGAACCACCAACAACTACAGAGCATACAGAACGAGCACATGTACAACCTAAACCAGCAACAGCAACAGTATCTGAAGTAGAGCCAGCGACAGAAGTACCTGTACCTGAAGTAGAGTCAGCGACAGAACAAGTCTTAGAACCTGAACAACCTCCAACAGCTTCAATGGCCCACGTGATTAATAGAAATCAAGGTATACACACAGCCTATTCTACAATAATATTGTTATGTTATTATAATTAATTCTTCTTTTTTTGTTGATATTTTTAGAACATCCCCTCCTTCCCGAAGGTTGGAGAAAGACTTTGCCAAAAGCTGACCATCAGTGGGTGTCTCTGGCTTTATTCACAGTAAATAAGAGGGGCAAAGCAAAACTTGACTGGGACAGGTAATTGATTCAAAGATAAATTTCAACACAACCCTGTATTGCATGTCTTAAATATTTTTCTTTTTTTGAAGAGTTAACAAGCTATGGTGGGATCCCCCTCAACCACCCCTTATCACCACACAGCCACCTCGTCCTGATCGATATTACGCTCAACGCCTGTTGTTATGGATGCCAAGGAAGCTCTGGAAGGTCACCCTGTACTGTCCACATCCAGGTTGTGACAATCAACGATTGACTAGTGCTGGACTATACAACACAGTCCGTCAAGTCGTAGACATTGACAGCTGCTACAACCTTGCTGCTGAGTACTTGGAATGTAAGAACTGTAAGCGAAAGGTCATCAGCTGGAGTCCTGCAATTGTTAAACAGCTTGATATGGGCCATCAACTTCAATTCCCAGTACTTCTTACCTACCAATATGCTTGTGACATCAGGGTGATCAGGCTCTTGAGACAGAGGGGTCTTGGCAATAGCTCTACACAGCTACAGAAGAAGCTCACTGAAGAGCATAGTGAAAAATATATGCAGCGAACAGCCCAGTACCTAACTGAGTGCAAGTACTTTGCTACAGCGTCCAGGAGTGGCCTCATTGGCACCATTGACATACAAGAACCTCCACAGTTTGTACCAGTGCCAAAGTACAGGTGGTTGCTCACAGTCTATGCCCAAGACATCATGGCCAGGATTGACTACATTAAGGCCTCCATCACCTCTATCTGTGGCCGAGTATTGAAGATGGACTCCACCAAGAAAATTGTCAAAAAGCTTGCTGGGAGCAGTGCTGGTACAGCTTCTTGGGCCACCAATGTTGGCAATGAGAGGGGACAAGTGCTAATGTCTGTGCTGACAGTTAACGAGGGAGCTGGCCTTGAAATTATGGCAAATGGTCTCATGAGGAGATATTCTATGGCTGATGTTCCAACTCCCGAGGCACTCTATGTTGACAGAGACTGTTGCTCTGGGACCACTGTTCAGACCAAACAGTTGTTCTCACTCTGGGAGAACCTGGTGATACGGTTGGATATATGGCACTTCATGAGACGCTTTGCTGCTGGGTGTAATACTGAATCCCATCCACTCTATAGTGTGTTCCTTTGCCGTCTGTCACAATGTATCTTCCAGTGGAGCAACGAAGACTTGAGTCTGCTAAAGTCTGCTAAGAAAAGTCAGTTGCAGAAGCAAGGCATCAAAGACCCTTCAGATGCAGTCATCATTGAACACACCAATAGAAAAGAGTTTGCACTGCATTGCCGTAGGAAGACCCGTGGAATAGTTCAGACTGCCACCATGATATATGATCTACTGATGACATTCACTGGACCTCAGGGATGTGACTCTACTGGAGTTCCTCTACTGGATAATGAACGTATGTGGGAGATATGGGACAGCCAGCAACGTCACATTGAATGCATCCAAGATCCTGAAGGTGTGCAGCTGTATACTCAGACAGGAGTCTTAACTAAAGGGGATATCCAACTGCCTACTTACAGATGTGCAAGGGGCTCAACATCTTTGGAGTCATTCCACCTGCATATAATAGATTTGTACCAGGTAAGATGTTGATTTATAAATGTTCATAAAAAACAATAATAACCAAAACATTTAATATTGATTCTAGGTACCTCGGCGAGTGATATGCACTTTCAAGCCTATCTGTTAGAAGGGTTACAGAGGTGGAATGCTGATCGGGCTACCAATGCAGTGGCCAATGCTGTTTCAGGACCAGAATCTTACAGTGGAGTCCTATGCCAAGTTGTCAATGAGCTAAGTGAAGATGTCCTTGGAAAGGCAATCAGGCCCGATGTTCAGAAAGTTGGAATATATACAGGTACACTATTGTTTAGTAATACATTACCATTACAGGACTGTTACTTAACAGAAGTTTCTTGTTTTTAAGGTGAGCGCATTGGAGTGGAATACCTCTACAATCAAACTGGTGAGGTCCTTAGTGAAAATACATTGGAAGATGAAGATGTGCAAGCACCTGGAGAAGAACTTCTCTCAGATCTGAATCCCGACCAACTAGATGAAGGATTTGTTGAAACTGAAGATGAGACAATAGCAGGAGCAGAACAGGTATTCACTGTGCCAGAGGGCAGTGAAAAAGGTAAGGGAAATGCATATTTTCTTATACGCGGGATCCCTGAGGTGCGGTTCCAAGGAATCCCCTTTCCTGCTTCCTTGCGCGGGGTACAAACAGAGAAGAATGAGCGCCTTCTTATCGCGTCAATGACCAATCACATCCATGGGATTGCTCAAAATGGGCCAATCACATCCATGGGATTCAACCAATCACATCCATGGGATTCAACCAATCACATCCATGGGATTGCTCAAAATGGGCCAATCACATCCATGGGATTGCTAAAAATGGGCCAATCACATCCATGGGATTCATCCAATCACATCCATGGGATTGCTAAAAATGGGCCAATCACATCCATGGGTTTGCTGAAAATGAACCAATCACATCCATGGGATTTTGATCTGTGATCCTTCTGACTTGTACATTCTCTAATCTTAATGAATCGAGAAGTCGCACTTTGAAAGCTCATGAAAGCGTAAAAAACATCGAAAATTATCACAAATACTTTGATTTCTTTTATCCAGACGTTCGTAAACACACTCGTTCTAAGTTCGTATTCTAAGAATCGAATTAGAAGTTTGGTGAGTGAGGTAACGTAGTGTATATGTCATTTGTTTTTCGTTTTGATATTTTCAGCTGTCGACGTTCAACTTGAAGCGTCGCCACGATGGATCCCTACTACTTCACTACACCAAGGAAGCAGATGAGGTCTTCAAGAACAGCAAGGATAAGCCCTCAGGTTGGTCGTTAGACTGATTCCATAAAGTTCTGATAAGTCGCTGCTCACCCAGTTTATATCGAAAATCGGAATCGACAAAGACCGAAGTGTGGTATAGTTTAATAGTAGCTAACTTTGGTATATTAGAAAAGCGTGAAATAGTACTAACTTTTAGGTGTCTGTCTTAGAGTGCAATTTAGAAAAGCTTGAAAACTAAATAACTAATTAGTAGTAAATAGCACTAATGAAACAATAGAAAACAATAGAAATAGCACTATTTAGTACTATTTAAAATTAGTACTTACTATTTCACACTTTTCTAAATTTCACTCTATTGAGAGAATTTATATAATAAAACAGTGCAGCAGGGACCAGACAAAGGTGTCGAAAGACGGGAGAAAATAGGAAAGGAGTATAGGAAAAGACCTCTGCTAGCAGGCTAGGGTAGACGAACGGCATAATTCTTTTAATTGAAAAACTTTGAGAAAATCTTGTGCGTCTATTAAAACAACCTTGAAGGCCTTTGATTCCTAAATCATTTTAGACTCGATTGAGTAGGATTGAGATGTGTTTAATCGAGTGGAATCAAGTGCTGCTTTAAGTGAAGAATAATAGAGCTATTGTTGAATGTAGTCAAACATTTTAAGCTCAATTAGACCTATTGTCTAATAATTCAATTAACTTCTTAAAGTCAGCTCCCATTGAAATACGTAAGACAATACTGTACCTGATCGGATAAAGAACTCTTGAGTCCCATTTTAATCTATGTATTGTTGAATCAAATTATAAACTTATTTGCAATCATTTATGGGCAATTTATACACCTGAAGTCCAAGCGTTATTCTCAGGTTGGAATTAATCAACGAAATAATTAATTACAAGAGCCAATATCACCAAAACCTTGAAGCACCAGCCATATTGTGGACATGCCCACCAAATCAAATCAATAAATCAAGTTCCTGACTATACAGGCACATATGTTCTTCATTTTATAGTCTATATAAACAACCTAAACCATATTCAAATTACTTACAATTTATTGAGCTTAATGATAAAATAATAAAGAAAATAAATAAATAAAATATATATTGTATTCTATTTTCCAGGTCCAGAAAGAATCCATAATAGCCGTGAAAAAGAAGAATGGCGATGTAAATGATGAATTACAAGTCAAGGGTGAATACCTGGTGCAGTTTGGAACATTTCGTGGTCAGTCATTCAGATGGATGCTGGAGAACACTATGGGCTATGTTGCTTGGTTCATTGACAATCTACGAACTGAGCAACAAACCCACAAACAGCCTCCAACAACTCCAATACATGTAGCTCTCAACAAGGCTGCATTTAAAGAATATGCTGAGAACTTCAAGGAGGTTTGCGATCAATTAAGCAGATAAAAAGAAGGCCCGAAGAGAAGCAGAAGCCAAACAGCAAGCCACATCTGTTACTAAAAGTTCAGCCAAGACAGCAGCATCACCTCTAGCAGTTAGTCTACCATCTCGGTGCATGATGACAGCGAGATATTTGGCCAAGATCACAAAGCCAGCTGACAGAAAGTTCAAGCCAAACATTCCTCCTCCACGTACCCCATCGAGGACAACAACCACAGCTCCCAAAGTGACAACCACATGCACGAGCAGTGAGTGAAGGTGATGATGAAGAGCATTGTGCCTTGAAAGAACAACTAGAGAAAAGTTTAGGTATTTATAACATCTCATATCCTCCAAGTTTCTTTAAAACAGCTATTTATTGTCATTTATTTATGTTATATGTAAGACAGCCAAACGGTCTTAAGCAACGGATAAGATTGATACAGTTTGGGTTTAACTGATTTTATTCAGTAATCACTTTTGCAAGCTTTTACACGGTAACAAACGGGAACAAATATAACAGTTCTAATGAAAAGAAAGAAAATATCTAAATTACTAAATGTGTTACAATTTACAAGTCAATACTAATCAATACTAATCATATTGGCAATCTGAGGAATAACTTGTATATTCTAAGAGATGCTAAATCTATTTATATACTGTAGTTCTGGTTCTGTAACAGGAAGTGACATCACACTAACTGGTCATATGATAGTCTGGTAATTCAATATTAACGCTCATGATAGAGTGAGTTTGTTTACAAGTCAGAATGATTATATTATGGTTACTAGAAGGCTTATTACTTACTGGTTAGTCATGAGATGGAAACCACATAACTATAGGTCACAAGTTAAAAGGTAATTACCCTGAGGTTATGGCTATGGCATGTATAAATGTCTAGCTAAATGGAGGTTACAAGGTCAAGTCAGCAATGTTACATGAAGGTCTTAATTCTGTGGTTAGGCTATAGCAAAAACTACTTAAAAGGAATACTACTAATGTTACTGGGTTATTGGACAAACTACTGGACTGATTGTTACAACTACTAGCTAAGATTAGTGAGTACAAAAGTAATGTCTCATACCTGATGTTATTTGATCCAGTGCTGAACAAATACAAAATACATTTCACGCAACAACTCTCCCGAGTGCTGTATGTCGATCTGTCCACTTGTGTGCTGTCCTGAACTTGGATATACTCTGAGAAAGCTATAATGGTCTCCTGTATTTATGGTGAAAACTAGGAAGTGATACTTTCCAAATAAGGTTGTTTTACCTATGTGTGTGGGACCGCCCTAGTCTAGAATGTTATGATTTCCTGTAGGTAAATCCTGTAGGTAAATCCTGTCGAACCTAGTTTACGCCTAAATTCCAGAAATATCTTCACATAGTAACAGAAATAATTGCTAATATTAATCAAAATATGTTTTAAGAAATATGTACTATATTGTCCTCTGACATTCCTCCCTGCTTTTACTTGTCTCGTCCTCGAACAAGCTGTTTTCTCAATGATTGGTAGCTGGTCTTGGTTGATGGAAAGGATTGCTGTGCTGTCCTTTAGTGCCGCGAGTTGAACGGCGAATTGGTGAGCTTGGTTGTGGGCTTGGTTGTTGTTCTACAGGGTGGTGTGATCTATTGAGTCCTGGTGCGGTAGCAGTCCTCACATCAATTGTTACACCATCCTCGTCATCAGAAAGGTCATCAGCAGATGATTCGTTGTCTTGTGTCCTGTTGGTCGCTCTCTGCTGCCTTTGTCGTTGTTGTGGCAACAGTGTAGGTTTGGGGCAAATTTGCACTTCACTTCTATTCACAGTTTTCATTTTTCCACTCCCATCAGCTGGTTCTACTTGATAGACATTATCCCGGACGCTAATCACCTTGTAAACTTTGTCTGTCCATTTGTCTTGGATCTTGTTTCGGCCACGTACCGAGTGATTTCTTAGGTAGACTCGTTCTCCAATGGCAATTGGGGCTGGTTTAACATGCCGCTTGCTGTCAAACTGTTTATTGCGCATTATGGCTTCTGCTTCTAGGTGTCCCCTTGCCCTTTGGTGTGCTTCTCTGAGGCGGTTCTGGTGCCTTGTTAGCCAGTTGTCAGTTTCTGTGTCTGTAGATTCTGAGCTTTGAGGTAGCAACTGGTCCACTGGTAGTTTTGGATCGAACCCCATTAGTAGGTAGTATGGAGAATACCCTGTGGTTGGGTGTGGAGTTGCATTGTAGGCATAGCACAACTCTCTCAGATGTTCAGGCCATCTGCGCTTCTTGTTTGGAGGAAGGGTGCGAAGTAGGTCATGCAGGGTCCTGTTAAAACGCTCGCACTGTCCATTGCCTTGGGGATGGTAGGGGGTTGTTCTTGACTTCTTGATACCATACAGGCTGCACAGTTCTTTCACAATTTCAGCCTCAAATGATCGGCCTTGGTCTGAATGAATTCGTCTGGGTACCCCATAGACGAGGAACCACTCCTTTATTAAGGTCTTGACCACTGTTTCCGCTTTCTGATCCCTCGTGGGTATTGCCACTGTAAATTTTGTGAATACATCGGTGAGGACAAGCACATTTTCTCTGCCATCTGTTGCTGGCTCCAGTTGGGTGAAGTCCATTGCAAGTACTTCTAAGGGCTTTGTGGTTAGAATACTCCCCATGGGTGTCCTTACTGGAAGGTACGGTCCTTTGGCCACTATGCAGCGTTCACACTTGGAGATGTACTGCTTGATATCTTGATGTATACCAGGCCACCAACATCTTGCTCGGGCAAGCTTTTCGGTTCTCTCGGCTCCCTGGTGGCCGCATTGATCGTGGATCCCTTCCAGGAACTCTCTTTGCAAACTCTGTGGCAGTAGAAGCTGTTTGTATTCTTCTCGGTCATTCTCTGTAACTTTCCTGTACAGGATTCCTTTTTCCTCAGCAATTGTACTCCACTTTGACACAAGTTGCATGGCTTTCCTCATTTCATTGGCACGCTCTCTCCTTGTAGGCTTCGGCCAAGTGCTCGGTAGTGTATCAGGCGGCCAATAGATGGATCCCTCTCTTGTAAGTCTTGCAGATGTTTGGAGTCCCACGTAGGAAGTGATGTCGCACTCTCATTCAATTCTGATAGCAATCGGTGTCCATGTGCTGGACTGCTATCTGCAAGGAACACTGCGGCTTGAAGCAATTCTACTCGGGCCTCCTGTGGCATGGTGGTGGACTCCTGTGATGAGGCGAGTACTGCTTGTACCTCGTCGGTTGTCCATTCACCTTCAACATCTCTTCTTAGACGACTTAGGGCATCAGCATTCTGGTTGTGTTGTCCTGCTCTGTACTTTATGTCAAAATCAAAGCTTGCTAGTTCCGATACCCATCGCTGCTCGATGGCTTTTAATTTGCTCTTTGACTTTAGGTATGTCAGTGGGTTGTTGTCCGTGTAGACAGTGAACTTGGAGCCAATTAAGTACTCCCTGAACTTGTCTGTGATGGCCCACTTTAGTGCTAGCAACTCAAGCTTCATTGAAGAGTAGTTGTCCATATTCTTTTCCGCTCCACGAAGACCACGACTTGCGTAAGCAATCACTCTCTTCCTGCCATCCTGGGTTTGTGACAGTACTGCCCCGAGTCCATCGTTTGATGCATCTGTCTCTAGAATGAATGGCTCGGTGAAGACAGGATAAGCCAAGGTTGGTGGGTTGGTGAGAGCAGTCTTTATTTCCTCAAATGCCTTCTGACAATCTGCATTCCATTCATCGTTGATGGCTTTATTTCTCCTTCTTCCAACTTTTCCTCCTTCACTGAGCTTAGCTACTAGTGCATGCAGTGGTTTGGCGGTCTTTGCAAATTCAGGGACGAATCTTCTATAGTATGATGCAAACCCAAGGAAGGATCGAACTTCCTTGAGCGTCTTTGGGACTGTCCAGTTAGCAACAACTTCTGTTTTTGCAGGGTCAGTCTCTATGCCTTCAGCCGACACCACATGTCCAAGGTAGTTAACCTTGGTTTTGAAGAAACTACATTTCTTTGGCTCAATCTTTAGTCCATGCTCCCTTAACTTCTGAAACACATGTTCTAGCCTTCCAAGGTGTTCTGCGACGTTGGAGCTATAGACGATGATGTCATCCAAGTACACTAGGAGTATCTGCAGCAGGTCATCCCTGAAGATGTTCTGCATCAGTCTTTGGAAGGTGGCTGGTGAGTTGTTCAATCCGAACGGCATACGGGTATACTCGAACAAGCCCATTGGGGTTGTGAATGCTGTCTTGTGACGGTCCGCTGGTTCCACTTCGACTTGGTTGTACGCTGATGCCAGATCAATTGTTGAGAAATGCTTCGCACCCCCCAGTGCATCCAGAGACTCATCAATCCTCGGTAGTGGGTATGCATCCCGTCTTGTCTTTGCGTTGAGCTGCCTGTAGTCCACACACATCCTCAGGGCACCAGACTTCTTCCTGACCAGAACGATGGGTGATGCATAGTCACTTTGACTCGGTTTAATTACTCCTTTTTGTAACAGTTCCTGTAAGTGTTGCTTAACTTCCCCAAACAGATTTGGTGGAATCCTTCGGTGGCGTTGACTCACTGGTACATCGTCAACAGTCTGAATGCGGTGTTGTACTGTTGGGGTACAACCATTCTCTCCCCCTTCTTGCGCGAACACGTCAGCATAGGTGGCAATTAACTTAAGAGCTTTCTCTCTCTCAGCTTCAGTTCCTTGAAAGTTGTCAAGAGTGATTCCAGTTGGGAGTTCCTCCCTGCTCTGAGTGTTTGCAGTATTACCAGTTCCCCCTGAGGGTGTCTTCTGGTAGTCCGCACTCAGAGGGCAAGACACTATCACCTCGTTGCACTTCACGTCGAACAGCAGCTGCTCTCCACAAGTTACATGCTCCACTCCTTTAATTGTTCCAAGACGAGTACGCGGCTTCAGCCATACATCCTTTGAGGTGTGGTTTGACACCTGAATTGCGTAGCAAGTCCTGGTAGCTTTGACTAACGTGTTAGCGACTTGGAGGCTACCTGCTACAGGTACCCCCAGTGGCTCGACCAGTGAGTTAGGGCCACACTTTGGGCCCGTAACAGTCACATCAGTTACTGAGTAAGATGGGACACAAATACAGCTTGATCCCGCAACTTTAACAAATCCAGTTTTCTTTGATTCATATACAGTGTTCATTGTTTCTCTCCTTGAGTTTAATAGTTCTGCAAATTTAGGTACTCGTGCCAGTACATTGGTGCCAAGCAGTCCTGGTAAAACTTTCCTGTGTTCCGTAATAGCTGGAGTGTCCTTTAAGACAAGTATTCCACACTTAGGTATTGTTTGTCCTTCAATTAGAACATCCAATTCAATGAACCCTATGTAGGGGATTTCCAGGCCATTAGCTGCAGTAAGCTTCAGCATTCCTCCAATATCCTGCACGTCCTCCCCTTTGGGCTGCAACTTCTCCTTGTAGAATGTTTCTGTCACAAGTGACACTGCCGAACCCGTGTCCATCAGGCACTCTACTTCTACATCTCCCATCTGCACAACTATGGTTGGGGTTTCCCCTACAATTCCTTGTAATCCAGGGTCGTCAGCATTTAGAGAGGTTGAGCCCTTGTGATTCTCCACGGCATGGCTCACTGCTGTGGAGAGTTCCCGTTTAAAGCTGGCTGCTGTGGCGGTTGAGGAGGGTTGTTGTTCCTTGTGTCCCTGTTTGGGCGTCTCCTCCCCTGTGGGCAGTTTCGTTGGAAATGTCCATATTTTCCACAGCCGTAGCACTCGACTCCTTGTTGAGTTCTCTTTTCTAATTGGTTTGAGAGACGCTCCAGGGCCTCCTGTTGTTTTTGTAGACCTTCTGCTAGGGTCTTCTGGCCAGCAACCAGATCGGCAATGATTTTCTGGTAGGCCGATGTATTCCTGACCTCACCACAGAGAGTTACCTCATCACCTTCTGCTTTAACTTCCCTGACAGGCGCTCTCCTAGCAGGAGTGTTGTCCTCGTTCAACCATCCCTGGACCTCTTCACGTACTTGTTGAAAGGTGGCCTCAGGGTGGTCCCTGACCCAACGCTTGGTGTCTCGCCGCAGCTGCACATTGTTGAGACTTTCCACGAACTGGTCTCTCAGGAGGCGGTCTTTCCCTGGTAGTGGGTCAACGCTCAGCTGCTCCACTCGAGACAAGAGCACCATGATGGCGTGTGCGTAGTCGGTGGTTGATTCGCGGTCACCCTGCCTTCGTTCAAAAAATTTCCTCATTGCCTGAGTCTCAGTTAGTTGCTCACTGAAACAGGCTCTGAGGATTTTCATTACTAGGGCAGGGGTATTCCACTCTGTTGCTGGTCGGAGTCGGACTTCGTCCTTAGCTGCCCCCTCGAGGTGGTATACAAGGTAGTCCACAGCGTCTGCATCAGTTTTTCCATCGATGGCCCTGGTGGCATCACCAATCCAATCTTCTAGCTTTTTATCATCTCGTTCGCCAGAATACTTCTGTAACTTCCGCTCCCTTGGGACTGTCACCTTTATTGTATTTGGTGGGGTGGCCTGTGCTCCTCCCTGCTGTGCCAGTAAGGTCTCCAACTCCTTCAGTCTGTTTGATAGCTCACCCATCTGCTCTGCGGTGGTCATCTTGTTATATCGTTCCCGTTTTTTTTTAATAAATTCAGTTACCCAGTAATTGTATCAATCCCACTTCTGACACCAAAATGTAAGACAGCCAAACGGTCTTAAGCAACGGATAAGATTGATACAGTTTGGGTTTAACTGATTTTATTCAGTAATCACTTTTGCAAGCTTTTACACGGTAACAAACGGGAACAAATATAACAGTTCTAATGAAAAGAAAGAAAATATCTAAATTACTAAATGTGTTACAATTTACAAGTCAATACTAATCAATACTAATCATATTGGCAATCTGAGGAATAACTTGTATATTCTAAGAGATGCTAAATCTATTTATATACTGTAGTTCTGGTTCTGTAACAGGAAGTGACATCACACTAACTGGTCATATGATAGTCTGGTAATTCAATATTAACGCTCATGATAGAGTGAGTTTGTTTACAAGTCAGAATGATTATATTATGGTTACTAGAAGGCTTATTACTTACTGGTTAGTCATGAGATGGAAACCACATAACTATAGGTCACAAGTTAAAAGGTAATTACCCTGAGGTTATGGCTATGGCATGTATAAATGTCTAGCTAAATGGAGGTTACAAGGTCAAGTCAGCAATGTTACATGAAGGTCTTAATTCTGTGGTTAGGCTATAGCAAACTACTTAAAAGGAATACTACTAATGTTACTGGGTTATTGGACAAACTACTGGACTGATTGTTACAACTACTAGCTAAGATTAGTGAGTACAAAAGTAATGTCTCATACCTGATGTTATTTGATCCAGTGCTGAACAAATACAAAATACATTTCACGCAACAACTCTCCCGAGTGCTGTATGTCGATCTGTCCACTTGTGTGCTGTCCTGAACTTGGATATACTCTGAGAAAGCTATAATGGTCTCCTGTATTTATGGTGAAAACTAGGAAGTGATACTTTCCAAATAAGGTTGTTTTACCTATGTGTGTGGGACCGCCCTAGTCTAGAATGTTATGATTTCCTGTAGGTAAATCCTGTAGGTAAATCCTGTCGAACCTAGTTTACGCCTAAATTCCAGAAATATCTTCACATAGTAACAGAAATAATTGCTAATATTAATCAAAATATGTTTTAAGAAATATGTACTATATTGTCCTCTGACATATAGTAGTAACACAAGTTGATGCATCTACTCAAACCCCAGGGGGGGGGGGGGGTACTCAGGGGTATCAGTGACGGGGAGGTGCAAATGAGGCCAAACTTTGTAACCCAAAAAAGCCCAGAACGTTTTTTTCATTTTTTTTTCTCCACATAATATTAAGAACAGTAGCATATCATTGTTATCAACCCCCAAGAAAGTCCTTGCCAGAATATTTATATAAAAAAATGTCCACCAGAAAATTGCTAACCCCCAAAAAGTCCCAAGCCACAAATTTCAAACCCCAAAAAGGTCTTCGCACCTCCCCATCACTGATACCCCTGAGTACCCCCCCTGAGACTCAAACATACCAGAAAGTTGATGTAAATGACGAATTATTAGAAGTCAAGGATGAAGGTACATGTAATTGTGACATTGTATTCCAAGTTTCTTTAAAACAACATTACTATTTCAATTTCAAAACTGTTTCTTCCTCGTAAATGGATTTTTAAATATCCAAGCTTGGATATTAGTGGAGGCTTGGCTTCACTATTTGTACCCATCCCACTACCATCCACACAGCAAGCCACATCTGTTACTAAAAGTTCAGCCAAGACAACAGCTTCACCTCTAGCAGTTAGTCTACCATCTCGGCACATGATGACAGCGAGATATTTGGCCAAGATCACAAAGACAGCTGACAGAAAGTTCAAGCCAAACACTCATCGTCCACGTACCCCATTGAGGAAGCCATCAACAGCCACAGCTCCCAAAGTGATAGCCACATGCACTCAAAGTCAAGCAGCGAGTGAAGGTGTTGATGAAGATCATTGTGCCTTGGAAGAACAACTAGAGAAAAGTTTAGGTATTTATAACATCTCATATCCTCCAAGTTTCTTTAAAACAGCTATTTATTGTCATTTATTTATGTTATAGTAGTAAGACAAGTTGATGCATCCACTCAAACCCCAGGGGGGGTACTCAGGGGTATCAGTGACGGGGAGGTGCGAATGAGGCCAAACTTTGTAGCCCAAAAAAACTCCATTGCGCAAAAACAAGACCCCAAAAAAGTCCAACGGCCCAGAACATAATCCCCCAAAAAGTCCATTTGTTTCTCCACATAAAATTGAGAACAGTAGGATATCATTTTTATCAACCCAAGAAAGTCCTTACCAGAATATTTATATCAGAAAATGTCCACCAGAAAATTGCTAACCCCAAAAAAGTCCCAAGCCACAAATTTCAAACCCCAAAAAGGTCTTCGCACCTCCCCGTCACTGATACCCCTGAGTACCCCCCCTGTGACTCAAACATACCAGAAAGTTGATGTAAATGACAAATTATTAGAAGTCAAGGATGAAGGTAATTGTGACATTGTATTCCAAGTTTCTTTAAAACAACATTACTATTTCAATTTCAAGACTGTTTCTTCCGCGTAAATGGATTTTTTAATATCCAAGCTTGGATATTAGTGGAGGCTTGGCTTCACTATTTGTACCCATCCCACTACCATCCACACAAGTTGGGGACAAGCGACAACACAACGAAGCAGCCTCGAGGCCCACGCACAAGAAGTATCATCGGCTCCCTGACGACAAGCCTACTTACACTTGTAAAGCATGTGGAAAGATTAGAGATTCTGCATCTCATAAAACTTATTTTGGTGCATGGTATTGTCAGAATACTGACACTCGGGGTTTTGAAGAGTCAACTCACTCACTGGAGAGATGCATGCAAAAAAGCTGTAGAGCCGGAAATGAAGAAGAAAAAGAAAAAGAAATGAACATTACTATATCAAGTCAAGAGGTGTGCTACCGTTAGGACCATGCGGTACAACCTGTTTGCTGTTTTGGTCAACGCCGGGTACCGGGCGGCGGTTAACTAGCCTGGCAAACTCAGTGAGTGCAATCCTGAGGAGGGTGGGTGCGTTCGATTGACACTATTCCAGAATAGGAATACACGGAATAAACACTTGGATGCTTTTATTTCAGCACATTTAAAATTCCAAACTGTTCCTTGTAACTTTATTATTATATAACATTAAGCAATCGTTTTATTTTACAGTGGACAGTAGCTGCGTGACAGCGATTTAGGGATGTTATTCCGTGTATTCCTATTCTAGAATAAGGTCAATCGAACACACCCTAATGGTCCCCTTGAGTACATGCTATCAACAGTAACCATACAAACTTTTAATGCTGCCTAGTATGTATTCATGCTAGAAGGTCCCAAGCCCTTTATAAAGCAGAGGGGAAGTTTGTTGAATAAATTATATCTCATTCATTCTCAATAAATATCTCATTCATTCTGGATAAATATCTCATTCATTCTCAATAAATATCTCATTTACCATCCCAAATATGACTTTTCCATTTGCCATTTATTATTCTCAATTATTTATTTATTTTCTTATTTCTTCCCATTTATTATCCAAAATATGTCCACACATTACGCATTATAAGTAATGGTGGACTTTTCCTCTTAGATTTCCTTCCTGTGGTGCGCGCTTTGGGAAACCCCTGGCGCAGAGGGAAACCTCCAATGAGGGTTTATCACGTAATTTCAAAACTTATAGCTGTAAAGAGCTCATTGAAATGAGTAAAAATGTGAAGTTTGGAAAAGATCGCTTCACAAATTGCGAAGATATGAATTTTCCCAAAAATCGAAATTTCCAAAGGTTTTCATATAAAATTTCGAATTTTTCAGATTTTTGAAAAATCATATCTTCGCAATTTGTGAAGCGATCTTTTCCAAACTTCACATTTTTTCTCATTTCAAGGAGCCTTTCCAGCTATCATTTCTTGTCCTATGAGTTTTGAAATTACGCGGATAAACCCTCATTTTTGTGACCAATCGGGGTCAGTTCGACAACAGAGAAGAATGAGCGCCTTCGTACGCTCATCGCGTCAATGACCAATCACATCCATGGGATTGCTAAAAATGGGCCAATCACATCCATGGGATTCAACCAATCACATCCATGGGATTGCTAAAAATGGACCAATCACATCCATGGGATTCAACCAATCACATCCATGGGTTTGCTCAAAATGGGCCAATCACATCCATGGGATTCAACCAATCACATCCATGGGATTGCTGAAAATGAACCAATCACATCCATGGGATTTTGATCTGTGATCCTTCTTGTACATTCTCTAATCTTGAATCAAGAAGGCGCACTTTGAAAGCTCATAAAAAGCGTCAAAATACATGGAAAATGATCACAAATACGTTGGTTTCTTTTATCCAGACGTTCGTATTAAAGCACACTCGTTCTAAGTTCGTATTCTAAGAATCGAATTAGAAGTTTGGTGAGTGAGGAGAGGTCTTCAAGAACAGCAAGGATAAGCCCTCAGGTTGGTCGTTAGACTGATTCCATAACTGATAAGTCGCTGCTCACCCAGTTTATATCGGAATCGACAAAGACCGAAGTGTGGTATATAGTTAGTAGCTAACTTTGGTATATTAGAGTGGTTCCAATAAACCTGGGCACTACTAATTAGCTGTCAGTGTTTATTAGATGCAAAGGAACAAAAGAAAACAAAAGAGTGAGTGTCAAATAGTGTGTAATGGTGTAGTTAGTAATGCCCAGGTTTATTAGACCTTTTGCGTATAAGACATATGTCCTATGTACGTATATAGTTATCAGCATCTTTTGTTAGTTTGTAAGCTACATACCATTAATGCTAGAGTGCATTCAATAGCACGAACAATTCGAAAAAATAGTGCAAAATACCACTAGTTTCAACAAAGGATTTTGTGTGCACGCATTATAACCATCAGAAAAAATACAAAAATAACAACAAAGGATTGATGTAAATCGATACAATTTTGTAAAGTATGGTCTGTCCTACGGGCCCGCAGTGATTGGCTAACGCTGTTGTGGTGACCCTGCTATATGGCAAAGCTAATAAAACAAATTAAAATAAAATACAATAAAGTTGTTCAAACCATTCAACGTGGTTCAAAGGTGTCTGTCTTAGTGAGAGAGTTTATATAATAAAACAGTGCAGCAGGGACCAGACAAAGATGTATGTCTTAGTGAGAGAGTTTATATAATAAAACAGTGCAGCAGGGACCAGACAAAGATGTATGTCTTAGTGAGAGAATTTATAATAAAACAGTGCAGCAGGGACCAGACAAAGATGTATGTCTTAGTGAGAGTGTTTATATAATAAAACAGTGCAGCAGGGACCAGACAAAGATGTATGTCTTAGAGAGAGAATTTATAATAAAACAGTGCAGCAGGGACCAGACAAAGATGTATGTCTTAGTGAGAGTGTTTATATAATAAAACAGTGCAGCAGGGACCAGACAAAGATGTATGTCTTAGTGAGAGAGTTTATATAATAAAACAGTGCAGCAGGGAGCAGACAAAGGTGTCTGTCTTAGAGAGAGAGAATTTATAATAAAACAGTGCAGCAGGGACCAGACAAAGATGTATGTCTTAGTGAGAGAGTTTATATAATAAAACAGTGCAGCAGGGACCAGACAAAGGTGTCTGTCTTAGAGAGAGAGTTTATATAATAAAACAGTGCAGCAGGGACCAGACAAAGATGTATGTCTTAGTGAGAGAGTTTATATAATAAAACAGTGCAGCAGGGACCAGACAAAGATGTATGTCTTAGAGAGAGAGTTTATATAATAAAACAGTGCAGCAGGGACCAGACAAAGATGTATGTCTTAGTGAGAGAGTTTATATAATAAAACAGTGCAGCAGGGACCAGACAAAGATGTCTGTCTTAGAGAGAGAATTTATATAATAAAACAGTGCAGCAGGGACCAGACAAAGGTGTCTGTCTTAGAGAGAGAGTTTATATAATAAAACAGTGCAGCAGGGACCAGACAAAGATGTATGTCTTAGTGAGAGAGTTTATATAATAAAACAGTGCAGCAGGGACCAGACAAAGATGTATGTCTTAGTGAGAGAGTTTATATAATAAAACAGTGCAGCAGGGACCAGACAAAGATGTATGTCTTAGTGAGAGAGTTTATATAATAAAACAGTGCAGCAGGGACCAGACAAAGGTGTCGAAAGACGGGAGAAAATAGGAAAGGAGTACAGGAAAAGACCTCTGCTAGCACGGTAGACGAATGGCATAATTCTTTTAAATTGAAAAACTTTGAGAAAACCTTGTGCGTCTATTAAAACAACCTTGAAGGCCTTTGATTCCTAAATCATTTTAGACTCGATTGAGTAGGATTGAGCTGTGTTTAATCGAGTGGAATCAAGTGCTGCTTTAAGTGAAGAATAATAGAGCTATTGTTGAATGTATGTGACAGTGTCACTTTGTTCACATCTTTGACAATCGTTTTTAAGTATTTTAAGTATAATTCTTTATGTTAGAAGTAATGTAGACTTTACTTCCACGGAATTCGGGTTTGGTTCAACGTCATCTAATTGGTATCTAGCAACGTTTTGTGTAACGACTTACTTAGGCGTGTTGCAGTACATTACGTTACACACTAATCTGATTTACTGATAACGGATTATAGCGCGTGTTGTCACGTTTATTGCCGGTACCTAACATTATTTCACAACCTTGCCACTAGGCAGATGTATTCTGTTAAGTTAGATATAGTAATTTCTACAGTAGTTTTAGGATTACTTTGAACTAGTTTAGTTTGAGCTGGGATCAACTATTAATTGGTTTATCCACGTTTAGGACACACGGCTACAGTTATTTTAGGTGGGATGCATGACGCGTTTCCGGTGTCAACATACCGAATAGTTGCACGTGTTACGACACTAGCTATTATAAATACAGCGTTCTAATGCATTAGTTTTCCGAGTTAACATTGGGGTTGCTCCCCAGAGGAGTTGTAATCTCTGGTCAGAGTGTTGTGCCATGTTCTCAGAATGCTAGCTCATTCCCGTTTTGTTTTGTATACACGTTTTGTATACACGTTCAGTAGTACGTACCCGTTGTTAAATTAGTATATGATTCGTTTACTATGCCGTTTAGTACTCGTTTCAGTATTTCGTCTAGTTTTGATATATTGTAGTTTTCGATATTTGTTTAGTGAACTCGAGAATATAGTTTACGATGCGTTTGCTAAGGATTTAAGCACTCGTGCATGTAGTTATCAGTTCGTATCCAGTTATTGTATATTTTCAGTGAGTCTCGTAATTAAATTCAGTGTAGTTTATCTTTCTCTTGTATTCAATAAACATGATATATTAAGTCCACACCTTGCATTCAGAAAGAATTCATTTTCTTCATTTAAAAGATTTCCTCCCGCTTACCGCTCAGCGCTTCCTTACAATATGGTGTCAGAATTCCCTGCGTTAGTTTCTATAGTGATTCTTCATCGTTTCATTATAGTCTATTGTAGTAACCATTTTCCCCCGGTTACATGTAGTCAAACATTTTAAGCTCAATTAGACTTATTGTCTAATAATTCAATTACGGTAACTTCTTAAAGTCAGCTCCCATTGAAATACGTAAGACAATTCTGTACCTGATCGGATAAAGAACTCTTGAGTCCCATTTTAATTTAAGTATTGTTGAATCAAATTATAAACTTATTTGCAATCATTTATGGGCAATTTATACACCTGAAGTCCAAGTGTTATTCTCAGGTTGGAATTAATCAACGAAATAATTAATTACAAGAGCCAATATCACCAAAACCTTGAAGCATCAGCCATAATGTGGACATGCCGACCAAATCAAATCAATAAATCAAGTTCCAGACTATACAGGCACATATGTTCTTCATTTTATAGTCTATATAAACAACCTAAACCATATTCAAATTACTTATAATTTATTGAGCTTAATGATAATGATAATGAAAAATAAAATAAAGAAATAAAATATATATTGTATTCTATTTTCCAGGTCCAGAAAGAAGCCATAATAGCCGTGAAAAAGAAGAATGGCGATGTAAATGATGAATTACAAGTCAAGTGTGAATACAAGGTGCAATTTGGTAAATTTTGTGGTCAGTCGTTCAGATGGATGCTGGAGAACACTATGGGCTATATATGTTGCTTGGTTCATTGACAATCTACGAACTGAGCAACAAACCCACAAACAGCCTCCAACAACTCCAATAGCTCTCAACAATGCTGCATTTAAAGAATATGCTGAGAACTGCAAGGAGGTTTGCGATCAAGCAGATAAAAAGAAGACCCGAAGAGAAGCAGAAGCCAAACAGCAAGCCACATATGTTACTAAAAGTTCAGCCAAGACAACAGCTTCACCTCCAGCAGTTAGTCTACCATCTCGGCGCATGATGACAGCGAGATATTTGGCCAAGATCACAAAGACAGCTGACAGAAAGTTCAATTTAAAGCCAAACATTCATCCTCCACGTACTCCATTGAGGAAGCCATCAACAGCCACAGCTCCCAAAGTGATAGACACATGCACTCAAAGTCGAGCAGCGAGTGAAGGTGATGATGAAGAGCATAGTGTCTTGGGAGAACAACTAGAGAAAAGTTTAGGTATTTATAACAGCTCATCCTCCAAGTTTCTTTAAAACAGCTTAGTTTATTGTCATTTATTTATCTTCATAGTAGCACCAAAAGTCGATGCATGAACTCAAAACATACCAAAAAGTTGATGTTAATGATGAATTACAACTATAGTCAAGGATGAAGGTAATTGTGACATTGTAATCTAAGTTGCTTAATAACAACATTACTATTTCAATTTCAATTTCCACATCAATGGATTTTATAATATCCAATCTTTCGGGCCCCTGGCCCATCATCAGGAATTGAATGGATTTTACAAAATTCAGTTAGAAGATTACATAGAAAACAAACAAAACAAACATGATTGTAGCGCGAGCTAATTAATAGGCTACACGCTCGCAATTAAAACAAGACAGTTCTTAGCAAAGTTCTACTTGTCCACAAGAGGAATATAATTTCCTGGAACTGGAAGAAACAGTTTTGAAATTGAAATAATGATACCCACATACAACGACTCTCAAAATTTAACATAACTATTAATTGTTGTTAATTATCAGAGCAGGGACGTAGGCAAGGGGAGGTTACAGGGTGCCTGTGACCCCCCTTTCTCTGGGTCTACTCTTTAAATGTATATGTTTGAGGAGGGGAGGGGGGGGGGATTTGGTGGTGAACGACATGGACTGTGACCCCCCCCCCCCCCCCCCAATGGAAAATCCTGGCTACGCCCCTGCAGGGCCCTACGTACAACAACTTTATTGTGCTCACTTATAAATTACAATTTGAGATATATATGCATATCTATGTATACAGATATGTATACTGAAAATCATTTGTATGACGTAGGCTGTCTGTTGAAAGAAGTGTTTAATAATAATAATAACATTTATTTTGCTTGGTACGGTTCTTTAATTACAGCACCAAAAGTCGATGCATCAACTCAAACCACCCAGCAAGTATATGATGCACAGACACCCTATCCTATGGCTATGGCTACAAAAAGTAATCAAGGTTATCAAGGTATGTATACATTATGTGTTGTGATTCATTCAGTTCAGTCCAAAATTCACTTATTTAGCTTATTAAATGCTCTTTTTAGAACATCCCACCCCAAAAGGCTGGCGTAAGATTTTACCCAAAACTGATCACAGTGGGAAAAAAAAGGAACAGCAAGAAGTGAAACAGGGATTAACAATTCCTCCAACTACAGCAACCTCAAGAGGTAATTCCCTTCCACTAATACTGCCTAAAACTCTACCCAAAGTTTCCTTCCCCTTCCCACTTGTATACCATCTACTTGAAGATACCACAGTTATGGGGAGAGGCGGAGGATTGGGTTCACTACTTGTACCCCTCCCACTACCAACTACACTATCTACACAAGTTGGAGACAAGCGACAACATAAAGAAGCAGCCTCAGGACCCACACACAAGAAGTATCGTCGGCTCCCTGACGACAAGCCTACTTACACTTGTGGGTCATGTGGAAAGATTAGAGATTCTGCATCTCATAAAACTTATTGTGGCGCATGGTATTGTCAGAATATTGCCACTCAGGGTTTTGAAGAGTGGAGAGATGCACGCAAAAAAGCTGTAGAGGAAATGAAGAAGAAAAAGAAATGAACATTACTACATCAAGTCAACATAAACACTTGGATGCTTTTATTTCAGCACATTTAAAATTCCAAACTGTTCCTTGTAACTTTATTATTATATAACAAGGAATCGTTTTATTTTACAGTTGACAGTAGCTGCATGACAGCGATTTAGGGATGTTATTCCGTGTATTCCTATTCTAGAATAAGGTCAATCGAACACACCCCAATGGTCCACTTGAGTACATGCTATCAACAGTAACCATACAAACTTTTAATGCTGCCTAGTATGTATTCATGCTAGAAGGTCCCAAGCCCTTTACAAAGCAGAGGGGAAGTTTGTTGAATAAGTATTAAATATCTCATTCATTCTCAATAAATATCTCATTCATTCTGGATAAATATCTCATTCATTTTCAAAAAATATCTCATTCATTCTCAAAAAATATCTCATTCATTCTCAAAAAAATATCTCATTAATTCTGGATAAATATCTCATTAATTCTGGATAAATATATCATTCATTCTCAAAAAATATCTCATTAATTGCCCTATACCACTATGACGTCAAATCAAAACAATCTATTGTTTAAACGCTAAGGATCATGGTCGCTAGAGGGGGACAAAACAGCAACAACACAAAGGATTTCCCTAATAAATGTATTTTACAGACGGTCTGAAAGTGATAAAAGTCACCAAACACAGTAAATATTGTGGGAAAAGTATCGATGAACATAATATCTGAAAAACTAGCCAATTTGAAATCAAGCGAACCTCAGCAGAGCAGATTTAGTTCAAAATTCTATTGTTCTTCACGATTCTGTCCCCCTCATAAATAAGCCGTTACGTCATAGTGGTATAGGGCAATTCTGGATAAATATCTCATTCATTCTCAAAAAATATATCATTCATTCTCAATAAATATCTCATTCATTCTGGATAAATATCTCATTCATTATTCTGGATAAATATCTCATTCATTCTCAAAAAATTTCTCATTCATTCTCAATAAATATCTCATTCATTCTCAAAAAATAGCTCATTCATTCTCAATAAATATCTCATTCATTCTGGATAAATATCTCATTCATTCTCAAAAAATATATCATTCATTCTCAATAAAAATCTCATTCATTCTCAATAAATATCTCATTCATTCTGGATAAATATCTCATTCATTATTCTGGATAAATTTCTCATTCATTCTCAAAAAATATCTCATTCATTCTCAAAAAATAGCTCATTCATTCTCAATAAATATCTCATTCATTCTGGATAAATATCTCATTCATTCTCAAAAAATATATCATTCATTCTCAATAAAAATCTCATTTATTCTCAATAAATATCTCATTCATTATTCTGGATAAAGATCTCATTCATTCTGAATAAATCAATAGGTCAATTTCTTCCCATTTACCATCCCAAATATGTCCACACATTAAGTTGAACTTTTCCTCTTCCTTTCATTATTCTCATTTATTTATTTATTTTCTTATTTCTTCCCATTTTTTGTCACTAATATATCGACACATACGTATTTTAAGTAATGGTGGACTTTTCGTCTTCTATTTCCTTCTTATTCCCTTTTAAACGGAAAACGAGCATGTTTTCATGTGTTGGGCTTCATATGGTGAGCGCTTTGGGAATCCCCTAGCGGAGAGGGAAACCTCCAATTTTTGGACCAATCGGGTCAGTTCGACAACAGAGAAGAATGAGCGCCATCGTACGCTCGGATCAGGCTAAACTTCGAGGTAGAATCAGCCAATCACATCCATGGAAATCTAGTTAAACAACCAATCACATCCATGGGATTGCCTAAATTCAGCCAATCGTATCCATGGGATTCCACCAATCCCATCCATGGGATTGCCTAAAATGGACCAATCACATCCATGGGATTTTGATGTGTAATCTTCCTTGCATTCTCTGATCTTGAATCGAGAAGGGGGATTTTGATAGCTCTAAAAAGCGTAAAAAAACTATCGAAAATTATCACAAATACTTTGATATCTTTAGACCAAAAGTTCATAAGCACATTCGTGCTAACTGCGTTTTCTAAGAATCGAATTAGAACGCTTTACGGTGAAGAATATTGGTCCGAAGTTCGGCGAGTCAGGTAACTTATATAAATTGTAGTTTGCCTTTGTTCTTCTTTCTCCTTTATATTTTTCAGCTATGGCACGAATGCCGAAGTTCAAGCGTCGCCACGATGGATCCCTACTACTTGGCTACACCAAGGAAGCAGATGAGGTCTTCAAGAACAGCAGGGACAAGCCGTCAGGGATGAGTGAAAAACTCGAAGAGGTTTGTTATGAAATCAGTCTATTTGCACGTGTTGAAACACACTTATTTGCCATGGGAATCAGTATCTAACACAGTGTGGAAGTTATGTCTTCCTTAAAGTTAGTAGCTTTCACAGAAAGTCGAAGAAAAAGTTTGGATTTCGACCGATACCGCGTGTTCATTGTAGATCGAAGGATCACAGTTCTAATTCCCCATTAATTATACTTTACGCTATTGTGTAATAAAACCAGTAATCTTAACTAAACGCTCTATTGAATTGTAATTATACCCGAAGGACTTCAAGCATAAATACAGCAATTAAAAGGTTAACCTCCAGTCGAGTAGCTATTGTTGTTGAATTAAATCATGTAAACAATGTTTTAGATCAAATTTTAGCTCAAGTACAAGCTAATGTAGTGCACTTTTACTGCATTTTAGGTTAGAAAACAAGCCATTGAAGCTGTACGAAAGAGAAACGGGGATGTTCTCAACGAATTAGATGTTCAGGAAGAATATTTGCTTCAGTTTGGCAGATATCGAGGTCAGAACTTTAGATGGATGTTGGAGAATGCTCTAGGCTATGTGGGATGGTTTGTGAACAACATACGTAGTGAAAAAGCCACCCATTCATCCATTAGTCAAAACAAGGCTGCATTCAAGGAATATGTGGTGTCCTTTAAAGAAGGTCGTGAAGTAGTGGCTCTGAAGCAACAACAAAGAGAGGAGAAAGAAGCCAAACTTAAAGCCTGCAAGCCAGTAAGCCAAAGCTCTACACCTAAGCCAGCTGTCTCTCCACTTGCTCATGGCCTTGCATCTGGACAGATCAGCACTGAGAAGTATTTGTCCAGATTCTCTACGTCTGCAGGTCCTTCAAGGTTTAAACCAACCATTCCACCACAAACCAGATGTAGAAAACCAGTCAGACCATCTGCCACAATAACAGCAACTTGTACCCAAACTAGTGCAGATGATCAAGAGCTTTGTGCCATTGCAGAACAAATTGAGAAGAATTTAGGTAATTATATCAACAATAGTTGAGCATTTGTCCTTCATCGCAGTAAGAGTTGTTTCTTTATATTTTTAGCTGAACCACCAACAACTACAGAGCCTACAGAACGAGCACATGTACAACCTAAACCAGCAACAGTATCTGAAGTAGAGCCAGCGACAGAAGTACCTGTACCTGAAGTAGAGTCAGCGACAGAACAAGTCTTAGAACCTGAACAACCTCCAACAGCTTCAATGGCCCACGTGATTAATAGAAATCAAGGTATACACACAGCCTATTCTACAATAATATTGTTATGTTATTATAATTAATTCTTCTTTTTTTTGGATATTTTTAGAACATCCCCTCCTTCCCGAAGGTTGGAGAAAGACTTTGCCAAAAGCTGACCATCAGTGGGTGTCTCTGGCTTTATTCACAGTAAATAAGAGGGGCAAAGCAAAACTTGACTGGCACAGGTAATTGATTCAAAGATAAATTTTAACACAACCCTGTATTGCATGTCTTAAATATTTTTCTTTTTTTGAAGAGTTAACAAGCTATGGTGGGATCCCCCTCAACCACCCCTTATCACCACACAGCCACCTCGTCCTGATCGATATTACGCTCAACGCCTGTTGTTATGGATGCCAAGGAAGCTCTGGAAGGTCACCCTGTACTGTCCACATCCAGGTTGTGACAATCAACGATTGACTAGTGCTGGACTATACAACACAGTCCGTCAAGTCGTAGACATTGACAGCTGCTACAACCTTGCTGCTGAGTACTTGGAATGTAAGAACTGTAAGCGAAAGGTCATCAGCTGGAGTCCTGCAATTGTTATACAGCTTGATATGGGCCATCAACTTCAATTCCCAGTACTCCTTACCTACCAATATGCTTGTGACATCAGGGTGATCAGGCTCTTGAGACAGAGGAGTCTTGGCAATAGCTCTACACAGCTACATGTACAGAAGAAGCTCACTGAAGAGCATAGTGAAAAATATATGCAGCGAACAGCCCAGTACCTAACTGAGTGCAAGTACTTTGCTACAGCGTCCAGGAGTGGCCTCATTGGCACCATTGACATACAAGAACCTCCACAGTTTGTACCAGTGCCAAAGTACAGGTGGTTGCTCACAGTCTATGCCCAAGACATCATGGCCAGGATTGACTACATTAAGGCCTCCATCACCTCTATCTTTGGCCGAGTATTGAAGATGGACTCCACCAAGAAAATTGTCAAAAAGCTTGCTGGGAGCAGTGCTGGTACAGCTTCTTGGGCCACCAATGTTGGCAATGAGAGGGGACAAGTGCTAATGTCTGTGCTGACAGTTAACGAGGGAGCTGGCCTTGAAATTATGGCAAATGGTCTCATGAGGAGATATTCTATGGCTGATGTTCCACCTCCCGAGGCACTCTATGTTGACAGAGACTGTTGTTCTGGGACCACTGTTCAGACCAAACAGCTGTTCTCACTCTGGGAGAACCTGGTGATACGGTTGGATATATGGCACTTCATGAGACGCTTTGCTGCTGGGTGTAATACTGAATCCCATCCACTCTATAGTGTGTTCCTTCGCCGTCTGTCACAATGTATCTTCCAGTGGAGCAACGAAGACTTGAGTCTGCTAAAGTCTGCTAAGAAAAGTCAGTTGCAGAAGCAAGGCATCAAAGACCCTTCAGATGCAGTCATCATTGAACACACCAATAGAAAAGAGTTTGCACTGCATTGCCGTAGGAAGACCCGTGGAATAGTTCAGACTGCCACCATGATATATGATCTACTGATGACATTCACTGGACCTCAGGGATGTGACTCTACTGGAGTTCCTCTACTGGATAATGAGCGTATGTGGGAGATATGGGACAGCCAGCAACGTCACATTGAATGCATCCAAGATCCTGAAGGTGTGCAGCTGTATACTCAGACAGGAGTCTTAACTAAAGGGGATATCCAACTGCCTACTTACAGATGTGCAAGGAGCTCAACATCTTTGGAGTCATTCCACCTGCATATCAATAGATTTGAACCAGGTAAGATGTTGATTTATAAATGTTCATAAAAAAACAATAATAACCAAAACATTTAATATTTATTCTAGGTACCTCAGCGAGTGATATGCACTTTCAAGCCTATCTGTTAGAAGGGTTACAGAGGTGGAATGCTGATCGGGCTACCAATGCAGTGTCCAATGCTGTTTCAGGACCAGAGTCTTACAGTGGAGTCCTATGCCAAGTTGTCAATGAGCTAAGTGAAGATGTCCTTGGAAAGGCAATCAGGCCCGATGTTCAGAAAGTTGGAATATATACAGGTACACTATTGTTTAGTAATACATTACCATTACAGCACTGTTACTTAACAGAAGTTTCTTGTTTTTAAGGTGAGCGCATTGGAGTGGAATACCTCTACAATCAAACTGGTGAGGTCCTTAGTGAAAATACATTGGAAGATGAAGATGTGCAAGCACCTGGAGAAGAACTTCTCTCAGATCTGAATCCTGACCAACTAGATGAAGGATTTGTTGAAACTGAAGATGAGACAATAGCAGGAGCAGAACAGGTATTCACTGTGCCAGAGGGCAGTGAAAAAGGTAAGGGAAATGCATATTTTCTTATACGCGGGATCCCTGTGGTGCGGTTCCAAGGAATCCCCTTTCCTGCTTCCTTGCGCGGGGTACAAACAGAGAAGAATGAGCGCCTTCTTATCGCGTCAATGACCAATCACATCCATAGGATTGCTCAAAATGGGCCAATCACATCCATGGGATTCAACCAATCACATCCATGGGATTGCTAAAAATGGGCCAATCACATCCATGGGATTGCTAAAAATGGGCCAATCACATCCATGGGATTCAACCAATCACATCCATGGGATTGCTAAAAATGGGCCAATCACATCCATGGGATTCAACCAATCACATCCATGGGTTTGCTGAAAATGAACCAATCACATCCATGGGATTTTGATCTGTGATCCTTCTTGTACATTCTCTAATCTTGAATCGAGAAGGCGCACTTTGAAAGCTCATAAAAGCGTAAAAAACATCGGAAATTATCACAAATACTTTGATTTCTTTTATCCAGACGTTCGTAAACATCGAATTAGAAGTTTGGTGAGTGAGGTAACGTAGTTATATGCCATTTGTTTTTCGTTTTGATATTTTCAGCTGTCGACGTTCAACTTGAAGCGTCGCCACGATGGATCCCTACTACTTCACTACACCAAGGAAGCAGATGAGGTCAGCTGAAGTTCAAGAACAGCAAGGATAAACCCTCAGGTTGGTCGTTAGACTGATTCCATAACTGATAAGTCGCTGCTCACCCAGTTTATATCGAAAATAGGAATCGACAAAGACCGAAGTGTGGTATAGTTTAATAGTAGCTAACTTTGGTATATTAGAAAAGCGTGAAATAGTACTAACTTTTAGGTGTCTGTCTTAGAGTGCAATTTTAGAAAAGCTTGAAAAACTAAATAACTAATTAGTACTAAATAGCACTAATGAAACAATAGAAAACAATAGAAATAGCACTATTTAGTACTATTTAAAATTAGTACTTACTATTTCACACTTTTCTAAATTTCACTCTATTGAGAGAATTTATATAATAAAACAGTGCAGCAGGGACCAGACAAAGGTGTCGAAAGACGGGAGAAAATAGGAAAGGAGTACAGGAAAAGACCTCTGCTAGCAGGCTAGGGTAGACGAACGGCATAATTCTTTTAATTGAAAAACTTTGAGAAAATCTTGTGCGTCTATTAAAACAACCTTGAAGGCCTTTGATTCCTAAATCATTTTAGACTCGATTGAGTACGATTGAGCTGTGTTTAATCGAGTGGAATCAAGTGCTGTTTTTAAAGTGAAGAATAATAGCACTATTGTTGAATGTAGTCAAAACATTTTAAGCTCAATTAGACCTATTGTCTAATAATTCAATTAACTTCTTAAAGTCAGCTCCCATTGAAATACGTAAGACAATACTGTACCTGATCGGATAAAGAACTCTTGAGTCCCATTTTAATCTGTGTATTGTTGAATCAAAATTATAAACTTATTTGCAATCATTTATGGGCAATTTATACACCTGAAGTCCAAGCGTTATTCTCAGGTTGGAATTAATCAACGAAATAATTAATTACAAGAGCCAATATCACCAAAACCTTGAAGCACCAGCCATATTGTGGACATGCCCACCAAATCAAATAAATAAATCAAGTTCCTGACTATACAGGCACATATGTTCTTCATTTTATAATAATAATAATAATAACTTTATTATTTATATAGCGCTTTTTCTTGTGCTCAAAGCGCTGTTTATATAATTTACAGTATATAGTCTATATAAACAACCTAAACCATATTCAAATTACTTACAATTTATTGAGCTTAATGATAAAATAATAAAGAAAATAAAGAAATAAAATTATATATTGTATTCTATTTTCCAGGTCCAGAAAGAAGCCATAATAGCCGTGAAAAAAAGAAGAATGGCGATGTAAATTATGAATTATAAGTCAAGTGTGAATACAAGGTGCAATTTGGTAAATTTCGTGGTCAGTCGTTCAGATGGATGCTGGAGAACACTTAAATGGGCTATGTTGCTTGGTTCATTGACAATCTTCGAACTGAACAACAAAATCACAAAACAACCACTAACAACTCCAATAGCTCTCAACAAGGTCGCATTTAAAAAATATGCTGAGAACTTCAAGGCGGTTTGCGATCAAGCAGCTAAAAAGAAGGCCTGGATAGAAGCAGAGGGAAGCCAAACAGCAAGCCACATCTGTTACTAAAAGTTCAGCCAAGACAACAGCTTCACATGAGAATGAATGAGATATTTATTGAGAATGAATGAGATATTTATTGAGAATGAATGAGAGATTTATCCAGAATGAATGAGATATTTCTTGAGAATGAATGAGATATAATTTATTCAACAAAACTTCCCCTCTGCTTTGTAAAGGGCTTGGGACCTTCTAGCATGGATACATACTAGGCAGCATTAAAAGTTTGTATGGTTACTGTTGATAGCATTTATTCTATCAAGGGGACCATTACCCTCCTCAGGATTGCACTCGCTGAGTTTGCCAGGCTACTTAACCGCTGCCCGGTTCCCGGCGTTGACCACAAAACAGCAAAACAGATTGTACCACAATGGTCCTAACGATAGCAAACACCTCTTGACTTGATATAGTAATGTTCATTTCTTTCTGTGGTGTTCGCTTTTGGGAAACCCCTAGCCTGCGAATACAGCCGCTTTTTTACGCTCGCACAGGGGTCTCGCGCGAAAGAAGCGTCTGCGGAGTGAGGCCCACATTCCTGTACTGTGACGTCATTTTGGACCTGATTCTGGTCCAAGAAGCTGATTGGTCAGCTTGCTGGTAATCGCATTATTTGCATAAATTAAACTCAACGACCAGAACAAAATATTACAATGTCGAGCCGCGGGCGATTGCATCGGACTTATCATATGCCACAGATGAATAATATCATGTTCTACAATAAGTTTGATTGCCGAATCAACAAACTCAGGCCGTTTTGGAAATAGTGTTCACAACATGAGCGGCTGTGTTGTATCAGATTTACAAACACGAGCTGTCATGACCTCAGAGGTCACAGTACAGGAATGTGGGCCTCACTCCGCAGACGCTTCTTTCGGGAGACCCCTGTGGCGAGCGTAAAAAAAGCGGCTGTATTCGCAGGCAGAGGAGGTTGAGCAGGCTAGGAAACCCCTGGCGCAGAGGGAAACCTCCAATGAGGGTTTATCACGTAATTTCAAAACTTATAGCTGTAAAGAGCTCATTGAAAATTAGTAAAAATGTGAAGTTTGGAAAAGATCGCTTCACAAATTGCGAAGATATGAATTTTCAAAGGTTTTCATATAAAAATTTCGAAATTTTTCAGATTTGTGAAGCAATCTTTTCCAAACTTCACATTTTTACTCATTTCAAATGAGCTCTTTCCAGCTATGATAATCATTTCTTGTCCTATGAGTTTTGAAATTACGTGATAAACCCTCATTTTTTGACCAAACGGATGAGTTCAACAACAGAGAAGAATGAGCGCCTTCGTACGCTCATCGCGTCAATGACCAATCACATCCATGGGTTTGCTCAAAATGGGCCAATCACATCCATGGGTTTTGCTCAAAATGGGCCAATCACATCCATGGGATTGCTCAAAAAGGGCCCAATCGCATCCATGGGATTCAACCAATAACATCCCATGGGATTGCTGAAAATGAACCAATCACATCCATGGGATTTCTAAAAAATGGACCAATCACATCCATGGGATTCAAACCAATCATCCATGGGATTGCTGAAAATGAACCAATCACATCCATGGGATTTGATCTGTGATCCTTCTTGTACATTCTCTCATCTTGAATCGAGAAGGCGCACTTTGAAAGCTCATAAAAAGCGTCAAAATACATCGAAAATTATCACAAATACGTTGGTTTCTTTTATCCAGACGTTCGTATTAAAGCACACTCGTTCTTGTAAGAAGGTCTACGAAATTTATGACGACGTTCCACTTGAAGAGGTCTTCAGGAACAGCAAGGAAGAGAAGAAGAAGAAGAGTATATAGGTTAGTCGTAATTTAGACTGATTCCATATAGACCATATAAACTATGAGCTTACTCAAGTTCGAAGTGGTTCAACTTTAGAGTGATTTCCAATAAACCTGGGCATTACTAACTACACCAATAACACTATTAGACACTCACTCTGTTGTTTTCTTTTGTTTCTTTCGCACCTGATAAACACTGACAGCTAATTAGTATAGTGCCCAGGTTTAGAGTGATTCCATAAACCTGCGCATTTACTAACTACACAATATACACACTATTAGACACTCACTCTGTTGTTTTCTTTTGTTTCTTTGCACCTGATAAAACAGCTAATTAGTAGTGCCAGGTTTAGAGTGATTCCAATAAACCTACGGCATTACTAACTACACCAATACACACTATTAGACACTCGCTCTGTTGTTTCTTTTGTTTCTTTGCACCTGATAAACACTGACAGCTAATTAGTAGTGCCCAGGTTTAGAGTGATTCCAAGAAAAACCTGGGCATTGCTAACTACACCAATACACACTATTAGACACTCACTCTGTTGTTTTCTTTTGTTTCTTTGCACCTGATAAACACTGACAGCTAATTAGTAGTGCCCAGGTTTAGAGTGATTTCCAATAAACCTGGGCATTACTAACTACACCAATACACACTATTAGACACTCACTCTGTGTTTTCTTTTGTTTCTTTGCATCTATAAAACACTGACAGCTAATTTTAAGTAGTGCCCAGGTTTTAGAGTGATTCCAATAAAACCTGGGCATTACTAACTACACCAATACACACTATTAGACACTCACTCTGTTGTTTTCTTTTGTTTCTTTGCACCTGATAAACACTGGACAGACTAATTAGTAGTGCCCAGGTTTAGAGACTGATTCCAATTAAACCTGGGCATGCTAACTACACCCAATACACACTATTAGACACTCACTCTGTTGTTTCTTTTGTTTCTTTGCACCTGATTAAACACTGACAGCTAATAGTAGTGCCCAGGTTTAGAGTGATTCCAATAAACCTGGGCATTACTAACTACACCAATACACACTATTAGACACTCACTCTGTGTTTTCTGTTGTTTCTTGGCATATGCATCAATAACACTGACAGTTAATGTCTTAGTGCGTCCAGGTTTAGAGTGATTCCAATAACCTGGGACATTACTAACTACACCATTACACCACTTATTAGACCACGCACTCTGTGTTTTCTTTTGTTTCTTG